>JAAGNO010021914.1:12861-44968 GCA_033439905.1 Ceryle rudis
TCTAATGTTGGGTAGATGAAAGAAGGTTGAGAGGGGGGGTGTGGGGGGGGGGGGGGGGGCGGGGGAGGTGGAAGTGTCTGAAAAGAGTCCATTTCCCTTATCTTGGGAAAAAATCTTGGTTTAAAGCTTAGAAAAAGCAGTACTTTTTTTTTTTTTAAAAAAAAAGTCCTACTGTTATGAAATGGTGACGAAATATAAAATTCCCCAAAGCTGATGTTTTCAAGCATTCCCAGCAGGTCAGTGCAGTGCTAGAAATGGAATTTTTCTACTTCCCCTGTTTTGTTGGGTGTGCTTCTCGCCCATACTTCAAAGCTGCTTTAACAGATAGGAAAACAAATGGCAAGTGACTGTCATTGTCCGTAAAGCCAACAAGAAACCTTGCCATGGCCTTCTCTACACACTGGAGCCGACCCGAAGAGAAAACCAGAGGACAAGGGGTGCCTAATTCTGCTGGGTTCTTCTGTGTGACCTTCTGTTATCCCCAGATGGAAACGGTGGCCTTACCAGAGCATGCTCCTGCCTCCACTCCCTGTCCTCTGTACTAAAGTTCCCTAAACCCACACTGTAATCCCAGCGTGCTGCTCCCGCTGTACTGTCCTTTTTGGCAGCAATAACAAATGTTTAGCCTGGCCAGGAGAATATCTGGGAGGGACTTTTATTTCTGTGGGGACAGTAGCACTGACCCTTGCGCGGGCTGCGCCGGGACCAGCGCAGACGGATTGGCACCTCTGCAAAAGCCGAAAGCATCACCTTTGCCTTTGCTGTCTGCCTCAGCGCTCAGATCTCCCACACGGTCCTGGAATGTGCCTCTTGTCTGCTACCCGGCTAGCTGGGGAAGTTTTGAAAAGGTTTAATTTAGCTCTCATTTGAGTCCCTTTGCGCTGCCAAAAAATCTGAACTTTGGTTCCAAGTGGAGCTTAGGAATCCTGGTTCCCAGGAGAAAATAGGAGGGGAGGACGGGCAGAAAAGGCATTTTAAAGGCGAGAGAAAGAGATGATACCAGATAATTCCCCCCCTCCTTTTTAAAGGGACAGTGGTTTTGTGTTCTAATCTGCTTCATGCTGTACATGGGAGATGAGTGGCCAGCTCCAAAATTTGGGGTAACAGCGACACTCCGTGGCCAGCTGTAACCACCCACAAAGGGCTTTCCTGGGGCCCTGCTGCCTTTCCTAGTAGGTGACAATTCTCTGGCTTATGCCTGTTTGACAAGTACAGATGTGTAGGGCCAGGCTCTGCACTGAGGAGCACCAGCCTGGTCCCGTGTTGCTCACAATAGACTCTGCACAGTTCCTGCTGTGCCTGAAGTTGGGGATGAAGGGTTCCCAAGTTATTGCAGAGTGCCAGACGGTCTCCATTGTGCTGCAGTCACCTACCTTGGAGGGCAGGCCAGCCAGCCTGGCTGCCTGTGCTGGGGAGGCCACAGAGCTGGCATGGGTGGGATGCCCAAGGATGAGGTGGGCAGTGAGGACCGAGCAGGAGGAAGCCAGAAGAGTCTTGGGCACTGTGCCACAACATCTGTGAGCACATTCGTGTATGTGCGGCTGTGAACAGTATCTGGCTATAGAGCTGTGTAGGTGCATAGCGGAATCAAATTTATTGCCTCATAGACAGAGCAGGGACCACTGACTTGCCTGGTGGAAATCACCATCGCTTGGCTGAACTCAATACCGTGCTGGTAAATCTTGGCATGTTATTGGAAGTCCTGCAATACTTGTTGCGTTGCTTAAAGCCCCGAGTCCTGTCTCCTGTGGGTGCACGAGAATATTGGCTTTCATTTTGAAAAGTCCCGGTACTTGTAGGGACAAGTTTGATGGTGTCACCCAGGCACTTCATAAGGACCTACATATCTGGAGGTGAATGGGGAAGGGTGGGGGGGGATCCAATATGAGTTCTCAGCTACACTGCCAAAATAGCCTTATTATTCTTGATCCCCTGGTGGCTGCTCTGCTAGTTGGATTGAAATGAAGTTAAACAATTTGCAGTGTCTTAGGGTTTGATCTAAATATCCTTAATACAGCAGAGTAGCTATGGAAATAAAGTCTTTCTTGTAAGAGAAGGACACGTATTAAAAGCAGCATATACCATTTCCTACCAGTCTTTCCTCTCTAGACTGCTTTCCGCCTGTTCAGTGACATTAGTATATCCAAGTACTTGCGTAAAACACAGCAGCTTTGATCTTCTAGCTCAAATAGAGAGTCAACATTTGTGAATTTATAGCTATTAATGGTTTTTGGTGCCATCCCAATAACTAGACAGACAAGACACTTCATGTGTAAGGAGCGATTACACCAAGTAGCAGCCACAGGGACCACGTCTGCAGGAAGATATTTCTTTCCTATCTGGTTATGGCATCTACAGTAGGCAGTTTAACAACCAACTGTCAGGGAGAAAACTCTGAGACTCCTCAGAAGATCAGCAATGGGACATTTCCAGTGATCTTGTTGACCTCAGATGTCAAACATAATCAGGTTAACACGCCAAGCAGTGAGCTGCGCAGAGCTGTCAGATTATTCCAGAACTAACACCCAAAGGGCATGATTCTGCAGCCTGCTTAGCAGTTGGTGGGACTCCTGATACAGGAGAGGGCTGTGGGAATGGCCCCTGGGAAGTATTAAAAGGGGGATTTACCCAAAAAGAGTTCTGTATGAAAATACTGCTGATCATTGGTTTGCTAATAGCTGCAGGTGAAGTTATGATGGAAAGAGCAAGAATAAAGGCATTTGTGTGTAGAGAGAGGAGATTACACTGTGAAAGTTACTCCTGCGCTGTGGCAAGGGATGCCAATGGGCAAGGACTGTCAGGATTTCAAGCTGACTGCAGCGTGGGAAGTAGTGCTTACACTGGAGATGTCAAAAGATCTTAAAGGACTGGGGACCTAAAAGCCAGGCACATCTGAATGGTAGCTAAGTAGAAATTTTTTAAAAATCCCAGTTCGCCCTGTAGAGGTGTTGAAAATCACAAAGTCCTCTACCACCATGGAATGTAGATTGCAAGGATCCAACGCACAGATGGTTATTGAACCGTACTTCAAACTTTTATCCTATATACTACACAAAATGTTAAGTTTATATTTTAGCTGAGACCTGTATCCTCTGCTACTGACCACTTCCAGCTGTGACAAATGTTACCTGCTGTTGAAAGGTGTATGACTGTGGGAAGGTGAACTGCCACAATAATCTGTTGTTGGATGAAAAAGCAGAGAAAAAAAAAAAATCTGAAAAGAACCATGCTGGTCATTTCAGCTTAAAATTGAACTACCCTTAATATCAAAAGTTCTTTAGTCAAGTTTGAAAGCAGGAAACCTCAGCAACATAAATAATTGGAGACTTGTCGTGAAATAAGATGAAGGTAATTAAGAGGAGAATTGGACCTTCTTGATGGTTAATGAAGAGCCCCAAAGTTTCAAAGGGGCAGACAACAATACTTTGCGTGTCACTCCTCACTTGAAGTTCTTGAATGTCTCTCAAATAGTAATAAAGCTTCAGAATAACTATTTTACAGATTACCAGAAGGTGTACGGAGGTTAAGCAACTTGTCTAGACTGACGGAAAGGAAAGCATGGGTATGTCCTGCTTTCCTTGCAATGAGCTGAGCAAAGTGCTGCCCAACGCTGAAAGTCCATTATTTGTGGAAGCAGCACCCCATCTGACTGGGAGATCTGTGTGTACCCTATGCATAAAGCTAGTTATACATTTCATCTTCCCTGATTATTTTAATATTTGCAAATAGTCCATAAGAGGCCTGAAGTGGTTGTGTTGGTAAGCTAAGCTATTGCACATCACCAGCAGTTCTCGGGAGCGTACAGTGCCTCCGTATGTCCGCACTGATCCCATGTATTCGCCCCACGGCTTGCAGCTGAGGGCTGGTTGTTCCCATTCTGTTAGCAGGTCTGTGGGCCATGGGATATGAGTTGGCCAGCGGGTACATGCACGTGGGTATGGACAGGGGACAGATGTGACTTCTCTGATGCCTTCTTTGCAATAGATCCGTTTTGCAAAGTTGTTGTAAATCGCCATCATTCTGATCTGACTTGATTTCATTCACACTGCCCTGTGCTGTCACACCTGATTAAAGCTGTGTGGGTAGAAAAAGAATTGGGTTCAATGTGGCTAAACATCTTAAATTCACGCTGTGGGCCAGACCTTGAGCTGATGTATTTCAGCAAGGATGTTATTCTATATCTGCTGAAGACATAGCTTCTGTTTTCCGATTAGCCAGAAAATAGCTTCTAAAAAGCCTGGGAATATAATATGCTGGGAATTCTTCACAGACTGTTTTTCCATTAGAACTGGCTGCCAGCCTGCTTACGAGGCTGTCTGACATCAGGTATATCTTTCCTAGGAAGTCTCTATTATCTGATAGTGGTATTATTTTTGTGCCAATGATTGAATTAAACTATTCTGTTCTTATTTAAAAATGAAACCTTTCTAATGTAAAAGCCATGAACAGATAATATCCTTTAATTCAACTGGCCAAAGACACTTCCTTTTGTTTTAACCAAATCAACCTAAAAACTGAAACAAAATTTAGATGGTCAAGAAACTGTAGTCCCAAACAGCTCACAAGTTACATGACCGAGAGCTGATCAGACTGCTGTCTGAGACAGGGGAAGCAAATACTGATCTCATTCAGTTACATGATAAAAGTCATAGGAACCACTTCGATCAGCTCCAGGCTCAGATTGTAATCGCCAGCTATCTAACAGCAGCGTTTGGCTACGGCTGCAAATTAAATCTTACATCTCTGTAAGAAAGCACCCTGTCCAACTTCAGCAGTGACTCCAGGAGCAAGGAGTGTGTGGGGATTATGTTTTTTTTGTGCGACTGACTAGAGTTGAGAAGAGACTGATGAGGTGTTATGCTGAGACACCTCAAAGGAACTGATTTTTGGAAATCTTCAAACTATCAGGTTGTTCTCAGTGCTGGCTCAGGTTAGGCAGCCTGGAACAGGCATGCAAAATCACTAGTCCCTTTTAAAAAAACATCAGTCTTCGTCTGTCTAGCAGACATATTGGGAAATCAGGCTAATGTAGAAATATTAGCTGTGAAAAGCCTTGAAAGCTCTACAAATCTAAAAAAGATTCTTATTAGTGCCTGTAAAATCTGTGTGTATAGTGCAGGATTTCTTCTTCCACCGAGCAGTAGGACATGCTGTACTGTAGCTATCATGCCCATGAAACTGCTAATGATGCTATATTTATGAATAGTCGTTAGAAAAAGCTGTCTCTGCAGTTTTGGTACTCGGCCAGTCTGCCCACTTGCCCTTATTCTAGTAGAACTGATGCCGACTGTGGTGTGTTGCTTTTGAGGATGAATTAAGTCAGAGAAGGCAATATTTCTGATAATGATGCAAACTGAAAATGGCTTGGTTCGGTTTAGAACGGTGCTCCAGGTTGGTTGAGAACCAGACCAAATTGGTTTGGACCACTCACACAGATCAGTTTACAGCCACTACTCTCAGTGCTATCTCCTAACGGGACTAATTAGCATCAGGGAGATCATTTATTAAATATTTGACTTCCATTTGTAGTTACAGACCATGTAAACAGAAGTTCCCGTGGAAACCTGTTAAGAATGACTGCAGCATGTTAATATGACCACATTGTACTTTCACCTTCATTCTAGGAACATGTAAAAAGGTGTTGGTAATCCACCATTGGAAACTGAATATAGTGGGATGCATTTATTCAGGATTGTATTTTTTTTTTCCATTTCTGTCTGTTTTACCTCCATCCACTAGTCCTACCTGTGATGCTCATCCTGGGATTTGAATGAGGACTATAAAAATGCATGTGTTGGCTTTGAGAGGCAAAATGATTCTACCCATCTATGATGATAGTAACATTTGCTAAAAAACTAATGAAATGGGTGGTATTATGATGTCAGGAGGATCAGAGCCAAAGGTGGCTTTCTGAACGGAGACTCTGCATGAATCTCCCCAGACTGCCCAGCAGTCAAGGAGATTATATTCTCAACTGTTAAAGCTGTTTACACATACCAACCAGCACTGACTGCCTCTTTGTGGCAAGTTGTTTACATGAATTTATTTTGGGAAAATTCCATTAGACGGGACCAAGATTTCTTCATAAATCATTGAATTTAGCTTGTGTACTGATAAAATCTGGTTAGTCATTTATTCTTCTGAGCAGCGCTTAGTTATGTGTGTTCATTATTTGTAAAGAGCAACTTACATGGGTAATATAAAAATAATGGATTGCCTATGGCTGTTTTCAGTGGTGGATATTTTACTCTGCTGGGAAAGATGTATTAGAAAGTGACCCTCCTTACCAATTCATCTACTAAAACAAAGGACTCATTAACTGGAGTCACAGTCCTAATGTATGCTCTGGATTTTGCTAATTTAGCCAGCAAAAATCTCCCAGCGAGACACTGAAACCGCTTTGAAAATGGTCCTGCAGCTCTGTTTGCTGTAGTCTGTATCGCTGTGTCCTCTGTAGCAGTAGGGATCTGGCTTGAGCTGTTACTGCCACTGCAGTGCTCGGTTCTTTCCTCATCAAAGGAGAATCGATGCTCTTGGACTGGGCTGCAGGGTCCTAATTTCATGCACTAGCAGAGAGGGAGTTTTCACAAAGTACCATTTACCAAATCACGGGAGGGGCGTATTGAGTTTGAGAGGACACAAAATTCATTCCTCAGCTCTGAACGGCAACTTATTTTGACTTTGAACTAGCATATGGGCTTGCTCTGCAATTTCAGGTGAACACACAAAATGTCTAGGGAAAAAAAAAAAATCTAATACACTTAAAATTCTATAATTTATAAAGCATCTTTCTGCTGATTTGTGACTTCTTTACTAGCATTTGCTGCAATGCATTCATATAGCAATATATCATTACTGTCAAAAGATGCATTTAAAAAAGGCCCAAAAAGGAAGGCTAGGGTCTAGCCATCAGTTCTAGCACAAACTTCTGGCATGTTCCGGCCCAGGATTTTGGTTGCTTCATTTCAGGCAAATGGATCAGAGTTTCAGTACAACTGGAATAATTTTTTTATAATTAACTGCCTGCATCAGTTTACAGTAACGTGGAATTTGACACCTTGCCATCAAATGGAAGGTGGCTTTTCATCCTCTAAATTCACACAGACTTATTAATCCAACACTGAGGTTTGGCATAATCTCTAATATTCTATAGCACATTTCTTCTCCAAGTGCCTCACAAATATCACTCAAACACGGCCATGTCTGGTAGGGAAGTTAGAAACATTCCACAATGCTCACCAAAGAAGGCAGCTTAACGCCTCCTTTTATTAAAAATAACATTAATTCAGAGAACCACAGTTTCAATTGTGTTGGAAATATTCAGTCACTCGGACTAAACGGCATGAAGCTCAGTTAATGAGGTGTTTAGCTTCTCCTTCCAGAATCTGTACCTCTGCTTCAGGCAGCCTCTGTGTCTCTTGGATGATTTACCTTGAATTAATAATTGATCTTTACCTTGAATTAATAATTTGCATGTAAGAGATATTCTTCAGAAGATGTCTTTATGGGAACTGGACATTACAAGAAGCAAACTTAATTACGCCTCGTGCAAATAAGGCTGTTCCCACTGAAGCTAAATGATAGTAAACAGTTGGCAGTAATGCTCAAGGGCAGGCAGTGTTTTCTTAAGGAAGATATTTTTCTGATATTTAACATATTTGGTGATGTTGAATTTCTTGTTTCGCGAGATTGTATCTTCATCAGGAAAAATGATATGCAAGTTATTGTGTCTGCTTGTGTGTCTAAGTCCTAAAGGCAGGTCCTCTGAGTAAGATCTCTGTGTGCAGAGAACTCAGGTGAAGATTCAGGATGGTCCCTCAACACAGGGGAAGAAACACAAAATCCTGCCTTCTAGACAACAGGAAAAGGCTGGGATGACAGACGTGGTTCGAAAGCTAATCTCTGTGTTAATTTAGTCAAAGAGGGGTTAAAGGTTAGTAAGGCAGGCTGTCAGAACTGGAGTCTGAATGTTGCCTGTGCAGGCAAGGGAGAGATGCAGAAAGAACAATCATAGCACTCCCAGAAGCCTCCTCCTTGCACATGATGCTGTGGATGCTAATGTCAGGGCTGCTGCTCACCTTCACAGGGGCACTGGCAGCAGGAGATGTTAATAGGTGCAAAGTGACTTCCACAGGTGCAGGTCCAGGTGGAGGCATTCCTCTTGCTGGTCTGCAAGCTGCCACCCTGCTGCTGATGTTCAGAAGGACTTCCCTAAATAAGCAATGGCTTTATTTTCCAGCTTGGGTTCCTGAAGGACACTCTCAGCAACTTTTCCTTGAGAAACGCACTGGATCAGCCTGCCTCTCAGCCAGCTCAGCCCTAAACTCTGCTTATTTGGCCCAACTAACTTCAGGAGCTCACCAGCCACATCTAAACTTTTGAGCCTCCCTGGAAGAACAGATGTTGCTGAGGCCAAGAACTTGGGTGCGAATTGGACCCCAAAAGAGTACACTTCCCCCTTTCACTTAGCACAACACGGGATGTTCTTGAGTAGCAACAAGCTTCAGGCCAAGCAGTTACTTTTTTTTTTTCTCTGCCTTTATTGATTGTTTGCTTAAAAAAAAAAAAATAAAATTGGCAAATCCAATGATCATGAAAGACTTGGATGGATCCAGATGCAGTGTGGGCAGGATTTGCGTGAGTGCCTCTGCAGAGCTCTGCCAATGCACTTTTGTCCTGGCCAATTCCTCCTCTTCCAAACCTTGGCCTCTCCAGTGCAGACACTACCAAGTCAGGAAGAACTGAGACATATTATTAGGTGGTTTTGAGCAGTGGATACTTGCCTACAGAAAATGCTATGCTTGCTTTCTCCCCTGACCAGGCGCGGCTCTTATGGTAGGCTTATGGAGGCAGAAAGGGAAGCAAGACTAAATGTGACTAATATGGGAAGGAAATGGTGAAGAAGGTTCATTCACACCACTCACCAAAATATGCCCTGTGGCAAGGGCTCTGCTGTGGGAGTTCCAGGGGATGTTGTTCTTCAGAGCATTAGGCAATGATGTGGCTCCAGCCTGTCTTGGGGATAGGATTTCCCTTGCTGGGTGAACATGGAGACCTCTCTCTTTGTTTAGGTTGCTGTGCTATGTCCATCTCCATGGTGTCCAAACCGATCCCTGGCTAAAGGCAGAACCTGCAAGTCCTCCTGCTTCCAAAGAACAAGGAGGACCATTGTGGCCTCCCTTAGCACAGGGCTAGTAGGTTGAGGAGATCCTGGCTGTACTTCTCTGATGGTTCATGTACTGGGACTTGCTGTATCCAGGTGCTAGGCAAGGTCTGAGAGGCAGCATATCTGGTGACCAGGGCACTCGACCAGAGATCTAGAGAACATGGTTTCTGCCTAGTTTTCTATGTGACTCTGGGAAAACTACTTGGCACGTCTGTTTCTCTTCACCTTCTTTGCCTTGTAAATGATGCTTAGGGCAGGACACTATCATATAACTGCGTGGACTGGAGGGGACCACTGTTTTATAAATGAAGAGGCATTAAAGATCATGTTCTTCAAGCTGGAAAAATCTCACACTGAAATGATTCAATGCCAAAATCAGGAGGGCTTTGATGTTTTACCTGATAGGTAGCAGCTTTTAACTGCTTAAAATTACAAGATTAGAAAAAAACTTTAGCTTCCTAAAAAAACAACCAAAGTAAAGATAAGTAATTAGAGGATAGCGACCTATCAAACAAAATACAGAACTCACAGAAAACTGTTTCCCTTATGGCCAAAGGTATGGGCTATAAAATAGAAATTTTTTTCCCTTCACAAATCATTTAAACATAAGTAAGAAATCAGTAGCTCCCTCTTCAGAAGCACCCTAAGGAATAAAAATGCAGTGAATCATGGGTATTTTATTACTAGTCTGTGTGTCTATCTGATGGCAAGCATCAATGGCTTCCCTTACACAGGGTGCCCAGGGGGATAGAAGAATGCAGGGAATAGCTTACTAGTTTCTGTGTCTGTCTAGTGGCAGAAATCCATGTTTTCTTATAGAAGACACTGCAGTAATGCACGGGCAGCCTTTCGGTGTGTGCGCGCCTGGCTTTCTGGTGGCAAAGCATAAAGTGGGATTGAAATGTTGCCACTCACGAAGCGCCTGCTGTGCCAGCCAGGCACGATTCTTGAGCTCAGCTCCTTGCAGTAGAGGCAGAAGCTTTTGCCGTGCAGATTCATAAGGGTAGCCAAGGACAAGTGTTAGGAGACCGAGAACTTGGAGGGGGGGAAATATCCAGAGTTTAATAATAGAAACGGGTACTGATACAAGAGTTTATTCCACCATGTGGGGAAGGAATGTGGGTAGGAAAAAAATCTTCCCAGGTTAGTGGCTGATGCTCTGGTTAGGATGGAAGTGCAATAAGGCATCAAATGCTTGTTAGTACATCTCACTGGCTTCAAAGAAAGCTGCTTCTGTGTGACTCTTGACAACTGTACAAATCAGGAAGGTCCTGATACTTCACTCCCCACGTAGTCTGAGGTTCACAAACAAGAATAGGGGGTCAGAGAGGGCCCAAGCCAGCCAGTCCCAGGGTAAGAAAGTTTTATCTGTATTGCTAAGTGATCTCTCTTATAGGGCTTATTTCAGAAAGTGATTTTATTTTATCGCTATACTTTTTGGAAGGGGACTGCCTGCCAGGCTGTGAGCATCATGCAGTGATTTCTCCATGGAGCCCCTAGAATCTACCTGAGCTTTAATACTTCATATAGAAAGTTAGCCAAGTTACATCTGCACCGGAGACCACAGGGAAGAGTAGGTACAGAGGGTAACTTTACATAAGCTGCTGGGGACAGAGAGCAGTCTGGCTGAACTCAGAATGGGAGCATTTACCTTACCAAAAAGCTGGGTAAATTGGCCTAATTGATTTGTACTAACTTTGCCTTTCTACTGCTAGACTCATGTTACTGTGTGAGCTAGGTGGTTTTAAAATGGCTCTCGTGTCTCTGCTTTACTTCACAGCGTGATGCGCAGACATACGCCGAGTCTTGATTTAAAGACTGTAAGTAACAGGAATCTTGTTCATCCCTAGATAAGATACCACAGTGATTAACTGCCCTCATTGTTAAAATTGTGCATGTTATTTATTAGCATAGACACAGTCTCTAACGTTGACATTCTGATCTTAAAGGGAAAGGGTTTCTAAAGACCTTGGCTGGTGTTCTTAAACCTCTTGCTTGCTTCTGAAGATTGCTTTTTTCTGACAGTAACAGTGCTCCAAGCGGTAGGCAAGAATAGCTATGTGCTCCTTAGCTTGGTTCACGCTTCTGTTCATCCTTTCCTTATAGCAAAACATAATTTAAAAAACAACCATATAAAATTTTGTTCCCCCAGTGATTTATTTTATTTTCACGGTGTCTGGAGACATGATGTACTCCCATGCTCTCAGTGGTTATTAGCGTTTGGCCTGGCTGTTTCTTGTGGAAAATCATAAAAATACTTGGTGAGCAAAAGAGGGATGCTAAGTGCTTTGGTGGTCTGATCAGGGAGGGTATTTAGAAAGACTGCATGTTTTGTTTTGAATGAACTGACTGGCTGTAGCCTTTACTGATGGCAGAGACACACCAAATTGCAGCAGAGTTCTGTATTTTTCTTTTAAATCATTCTTTTCATTTAGAATGTTTGAATGTTTTGCGTGAAACTCCTAACTGCTGTGTTTTCAGTTTAAACTACTTCTGGTGTTTTGGTGAAGGTAAATAAGCATCCTGACAAGGCAACCCTTGGAGGAGGCCAGTAGCCAAGCCAGCTGAAATTTAATAAGACAGTTAGAGGGTGAATAATTTCCAGTGTCACAGAAGAGCAGGAGACATGGATAGTGGGTCTGAGTCAAAGGACTGGAAATCAACAACAGCAGGCTTTGGATCGGGTGAGCAAGAGAAGAACTGGGCAGCTGAGAGAGGACAGCTTCCCAGAGGAAACTAGTTAATGCTTCAGAAGTAATTGCATGGGGGGGGAAGCTGTAATCAAACCTTATTAGCACCAGAAATATCCTTTTGCCAATGTCATAATAAACATTGAGTTTATAGGGAATTAGAGGTATGACTTCAGTGAAAACACGCTTTCTTAATTCAGTTTTAAAAAGAAAACCAAATTTTGCTAGATTTTTCAGTGCTTTTGATCTATGCTATTTTTGGAAGAAAAACAGTTCGGAACTCTTTCAAAAATACATTGAAATCAATAAATGTGAAAGAACAAACTTGAACTGAAATTACACTGGTATAAGACAACTGAAGCTTAAAATAATTGCTCCATATCAACACCTACAAAATCAAAACCAGGAATCGTAGCAGATTATCCGAAAAAGCAAAAAATAACATTCAATATAAACACTCTTGGACATGGCTACGGTCCTAGTGGTGTATGCACGGTAATTTGATAAATAGTCCTACATCACTTGTGGACCAGGCATAGAATTACTATTACCAGCATTAGTATTGGTGTCACTATTGCAGCGACTTGATACCATTATGCTGCTTCTTGGATCCCCTGTAGGAGTCCTGGGATCTCAACACATCCTAATTTATTATCCTTCTATGATTTCTGCAGAGAGATTGTTTGCATTGTTAATCGAGTGGCTAAAGAGATGGGTTCTGCCCATGGACTTTCCATTGCAGGCTCTCAGCTGATTCAGGGAAGCGTTGGCCCATGATTCCGTGACTCTTTCCGTGAAGTGATGTGCAGGGAATTGCTTAGGGGAGCCGAAATTCCAAGTTGGAAGCTCAGACCTTCATGTATCTGCCAGTTCTAGCCCAGAGAGAAGATGTCTTAGGGAAAGACAATTTGCAACATGGTCAATATTTTGTCCATATTCTGTATCGGTCAAGATTCCCTATCAACCCCTTTTCACTACAGCCCACACTTTCTATCTCTAATGTATATGCACACACATATGTGTTTTGATTTGCCACTTCATTTAACTCCTCTGTGCTAAGAAAAATACTAGTATTTATTTCAGAAGACTGTAAAGCTTTTTTGCTGCAATGTCTGCTTTCTGATTCCAGGAGAACACTATCATGTGAAAGAACCTATTCAAAATCCATTGCATTCCCGTCCTTTTAATTTATGCAGTCAGATTTATACTCTAACTTCACATATCAGTTCTTGTCTGCTCTTGGGTTCATTTGCTTTCGTAGCAGACGGAGCTGCTGAAGTGGCTGCATACATACCAGCTTCTTACACTGGAATGATATTGTCCCTAGGTGGGTTTCCTTATAATTGCCACAGATCCTCCCAGAAATTCTGGCAGAGCACGGAGCACATCACAAGTTCAGCAAATGTGAGACGATCAGATGATAAAAGCCTGTTTGTGCTGCTCTTAACTCGGTAGGAGTAATAGCTGATTCTTCACATGCCCAAAGTGAAATTAAGGGGGCTACTCAAAGAGGTTGTGGTTACACGGTCACTTTAATCTGGCATAAATCTGGCTGCTGCTGAAAGGGGTTGTTCCACTCCTCTCCCCCCTCTTTCTCTGCACCCAGTCACTTTTTTCACCCGCTCTTGTCTGGCACCAGTGTTTATATGGCTCTGCAATGAGTCGGCCCACAGAACTGATCAAGCTGAATATCAACTCAATTAGTTGTACGCTTTTTTTTTATTACTTTCTTAGGGTAGTACAGCCACATGAATGCTTGTGCTGGCATAAGAGAGCACAGAAATGAGTGTCTAGGGGAAGAGGGAATGGAAGAACCACTTTTTCAGTAGCAGCCCAAAGGGCCATTGAATGAGGGCCTGATTAGGCTGGCAATATCCAACCCACACAAATGAAATTATCTAGGCTAGGCTGTGAACTTCTCACATTCCTTGGTAACTCCTCTGATCCTTTCTCCTAAGCACCTTCCCAGTTCTCAGTAGGCACTCTTTGTCCTGGGAATCCTCTGCCCCTTTCTCCAGCAGTAAACAGAGTTATCTGTGTTGCCTTTTTTCAGTTTCTAGTTTCTACAATCCCCCAACAGTTCCTACGCCCAGCATGTCAAATTAATTCACATTTCTTGTTTGTTCTCATTGTTTTTTCTTTTCACCACAATGTGCATGCCATCCTAAACTTTTCCAGAGACTGATCAACCAAAGAAAAACAAGGTATTTTTCCAAATTATCTAAACAATGAGCAGTTCAGTTCTGAGACACGGCCCAAAGATCATTTCCCAATTCAGTGAAATACTGTCCTAGTTCTGTTGAGCTCAGGGGCAACACACGGTATATGCTCAAGTTATCCCAACGCAAAGCAGTTCTTCAGTTGTGGCTCCTGGGTTTCCTCCCTTCCAAAAGAAGCAATCCGTGTTAGCATTGTGCTTGGCTCCGACTGCGTTCCCCTCCTTGCCGCCTGGCTGCCTCGGTGTGCGAGGGGTGCCAAACCAAAATTCCTCGGCTCCCCTTCCCAGCCCACCCGTTCCCCACCCGTCTGGGTGGGAATGGGGAGGGCCACTGCTGGGACCTGCTGCACCAGTGGCCAAGGTGAGAAAAGAAAGGGAAAACTCTCCCTCCCAAACTCTACCACAAGTGAAAAATTCATGCACCCACTGCTCGGGCTGGGCAGGTTCAAACCCACGGCAATAATAACTTATGTAGCATCTGTGACTTTAATATGGTGTAGAAAGCCCTTGTGTGCAGCGTATTTGCACAGGACTTGAGACCAGAATGCACTGACAAAGGGAAGCTTCAAACCCAGTAACAGACCAAGCAAAACCGCAGGATTGTCCTGGAAAGACACAAATCTTCTAGGTCAGTGTTTTGCCTCTGTTCATGCTTGTTTTGGTTTTAATGATAATTATTGCTGGTTAGATGAACCTTCTGAATCCAGTTGTCTGCTACAGAACAGCTTAACAACCTCCACAGAATTCCTGCTCCTACCCATTACCATCGAAACAGTGGTGGAGTCTGTGACACTTGCTAGCAGTTAATATCACTGTATTCTACAAACCAGCCCACTCAGTAAGGGCAGCAGAATCTGCGTGTAAACTGCTGTGCAGATTTGTTATTTTTGATATACATTGATACCCATGAAGTCAGTGGTCTGTCCAGATTTATAACAAATGAGGGGCTGACCATTCAATTTAAAAGCCCTTGTTGGAGGAAAAAAAAAAGATAACCTGAAATGAGGTTTTATTTTCAGATGGAAGCTCCAAAATCAGCCTGCCAGGACTTGCTATGAGGAGTACTATCATTCTACTAAAATCCAGTCTGATGGGGAATACTTGCACTATTAGGACAAAACTTCAGGTGACAGTAAGGCTTGCAGCTTTGCTGTAATATGCCATGAGATAAATCATACAGAAAAGATTCTGTCAAACAAGCTGAAGGTTCCAGCAGAGAATTACCCTGATGGTTTTAATCAAAACATGGGGAAAGACACTTAGCTTCCTTCTAATTTCACCAAAAAAACCCAAAATTAAAAATATGCTCTTCCTTGCCTTTTTTTTTTTTTTGGTAGCTTGAAATGATTTTTTTATTCTCTGAACTGCTCTGGTCTGTTGTATTCCCTCCCTGCTCTTGGAGCTAATTTCTATTTCTTTGTCTCCAAAAAATGATTGTGTTTGTATCATCTCCAGACAGGTCACAGGAGGTACATTGAGTGCACACTGGATCTGTTACACATCTGGTTTATATCCTCCTCCACTGAGCCACTTCATATCCCCGAATGCAGTATTTCTGTATTGCTGCCATATATCAAAACACAGAGAAAGACACACAGACAGTGGAGTTAAGTGGGCATGGCTACATGACACACAACTAAAATTCAATTAATTTAAAATAGCCAATTTTCTTTTAAGCACAGTTTCCAATTCTTGAAGTAGAAGCAATATTGAACTGCAGGACCATGCACCACAATGTGAACTTCTTCACTAGGCAAAAAAGGCCGACTCGGTGTTCTGGGTTTTCTTCACAAGAGCCTTATGGCATTTGTGTGTAATCCTGAGACTTGTTTTAGGGACAGAAAAAAAAAAAAAAGAAATTTGTTCAGACAGAATTTGTGTTTGTCTCTCATTTTTCATGATATGGACTAAAACAGAGATTGCTACAGTAGCTGGTTTTGGTAGGTTACTTCTCAGGGTCCTGTGGGCCACTGTTCAAGGCCTTCAAGAGAAGGGCTGATGTATGTCCTGTAGGTGACCAAAGGAAAAATGCAAAGAGAAGGCAGACCCTGGGTGCCTTTGGATTGGCATCCACTGCCCCTTCCCTGCAAATTTGTCAGCTTTCCTCCTCTGAGACAGGACAAATCTCTGTCAGCACAGGACAATAGTTCTGGAGGCAGCATGACAGGACTGAACCAACAGTAATCCCTGAGGCAGGGCCAGTGTGGGCCAAGAGATGTTCAGAGCACAGGAGAAAAGGAGTACTTTGCGCTGCCTTGGGCTTCTCTGGGTATAGCACAATCTCACTGCAAAGGTGCTTTGTCCCATAAGCAGGTTTGGTTTGGCCTGCTATCAGCAACAGAAACTTTCTTTGGGCTCATCTGCAAGTTTGAACTAATCTTTACTCAGACCTGCTTGGTGTTTCAGACCAGTGCAGTGACAGGCAGGGCTACAGCCATCCTGTGATATGATGACTTGACATGGTTCTGAGGCAACAGGCAATTCCAGTGTCAAGGAGCCAGCCTGACTGACAGGCTGACAGCCTGATGGATGGGCTGCTGCCTGACTGACAGTCATGCAGACAGTTGTGCTGGGCAGCCCCAGAGCAAGCAAGTTCAAGAGTGACTGGAGTGTGTAGCCCTTTGGTACTGCAACCGCCCGTGAAACTGCAATGTCACGAAGGAATCAGACATCCCAAAGACCAGCTTTTGTAATTGAAATCTCTGCTTTTCGTAAGCACTTGAGGTTGAAAAAAAGGCCCTCTCTGTGTCAGACCTGGGTCCTGGAAAGATGTGGCAGCAATGGCAGCTGGCTTGGGTAGCACAGGGATGAAATGTGCTGGGAAGAGGGGCAGCACCAACTGCCCATTGTCTCCATCCTTCCATCCATCCCCCCACAGGTACATGCACACCTGCACCTACACACACCCAGTTCACTCTGATTTGTCCCTGGATTGAATTAAGCTGAAGGATCAAAGAGCAACGCTGGGACACTGTTTCCACACAGGGCACAGGCAGTAACTCTCCTCTCCAAAACCAGCCGGGTGTTTGTCCTTGCTGGCCTCTCCTGATTCAATCACAATACAGCCAGAGGTCTTCTCTTTCCAGCCCTGGCTCTTTTTTTCCCACTCCTCTGGAGTTGGCATTAAAGCTGGAAGCAAAGACATTTCTGTCTGGTCAGAGGGTGGGAATATCTGTTCCAAATGCTTTTGAAATAGTCACATCAAACTTTATGACGCTCCTTTTAGAATAGTGGATTCTGTTTTCCTTATATAAAGTTGGCAGAGCAATTTTCCATGCCCGCATACATGCAGAGACTGCCTTATTCCTGGGTTTTGGGAGACTGGGTCTCCATTAATTGAGCGGTGCACACAGTTTCTTAATAGGAGCCTGGATTTTTGGAAGTATTACACCTTCAATCTTGGGTTCTATTGAAAGTGTGGCTCAATAAAAAATGATATACAGTGTTAGAGCTTTTTAGCTAAATGCAAGCTTAGTGCTAATTTAAGCAGAACTAAGATGCTTTATTTACTGGTTTGCTCAGAGGATACAGTTCATTATTCCACCCTGAAAATTTTAGGACAGTTGAGGTGATGTATTTATAGTTCTAAGTACCCTAGTCTACTAACAATCAATTTGAGCAATGGCTTGCATTGTTCGTGTGATAGCAAAGGAGATCAGAAGGCGAGGTTTGTTGTACTAAAATCTGGTGAACAATGTCTGAATGCTAATGGTATGGTAAATGCTGATCTCCCTGATCTTCAGTAACCACTCCGGTTGCTTGCAACATCTAATCAACCCTGTCTCCCTATGGATGAACGCAGCCGCTGCGGTCCAAAGGTAGTAAGTTTGTCTCCAGAATATATAGCAAACATTATAGGGGGAGGTGTTTGACCACTGCTCACTGTAACAGGACTTGAGTTTTAACAGGGAACATGAGGCACTTCCCTAACTGAATGTCAAAAATAAAAGGAAATTACCAAAAAGTACATAAGCTTATAAATACCTAGCAGCTTTTGTAATCCTCCTCTGCTGATAATGCTCTGCAACCATCTCTTACAGGACAGAGATAGCAGAAGAACAAAGTTGAACATAAATGAGAGACACGTGTGGGCTTAAATTGGAGCAAAAGTTAAGGAAAAAGTGACCTCGCCATCATTTCATATATATTCTTGTCTTGTTTAATTTAAGGAGTCATGTTCTAGAAAGGCATGCTTTGGTATTTCTGTCATCCCTGTGCTCTTCTCTCTCTGCTGGTGATTTACTGTCTGTAGCCCGGAGCTGTAATCCTTTTCTCCATCCACTCAGGCAAGTTTTTCTGGGCACACGCGTGTCCTGCTGCTGGCAGACTGGAGCCACAGGTGCTGTTCACTTCAGACCTGCTCTTGAGAGAGTGTGGTTTCAGCGGCAAAGCTGTTGGTGCATATGGAACAGAATTAAAAGCTCAGGAATAAATTAATTAGGTGTCCTGAACATTTGTCATCCCTGATAAACAGGAAATAGATGAGCAACTGAAATGATAGAAGTAGCCTCCTCCTATCCCTTGGCAGCCATGAATTTCAGACTGGGCAGAATGTTTCCTTTTCAGAGCAAAGTGGAGGTGTGTCAGCAGTTCGAGTGTGTAAATAATGCTGCAGCCTTTAGTAAGCCCCGGCAGTCTATCATCCCTGCTCAAGCTGTGCCTCCTCGGGATGGAGCCTAGCCAAAGCTAAAGCAGTGCTCTCTGTGTAATGCACTGCTTGAAATCCACTGTCATGCTGTTTTGTTTGAGGAAAACCCCTCTTTCTTTCTTGGTTGGTATGTAATACTGTGAGTAATGGTGGGGTGAGCCATCTCTAGGTGAAGCTGCAATTACCTGCAGTACACAGGGTGGCCGGTAGCGGAGCTAAATGAGGTAATCACAGTATACACCCTTAGACACATTAGTAGTGTTGGGTAAGAAGCTTTAACCTCCCCTGGCAGTTTATCCAGAATTTATCCAGTGGAAGAGGCAGTGCAGCTGATAAAAACACCCTACTCTAAAGCTGGTGTGGAGGAGAGAACAGAAGTAGTCCAATTAGCAATTAAAGCTTGGTGTGAGAAAAGGAAGATGTATCCAACTCTAGAGGTCATAATCTATGGCATTTACAAGCGATTCTTTACTGAGGCTGGACTGGAGAGCTGTAGCTGATACAATCACATATAATGAAACCTATAGGCATGCACCAAAAAATAAACAAACTTGTTTACTGTCAGCTGGGGAGATTTGGGTCTTTGACTCTATTTTTGTGATTGTTCACTTTGCTGAAGCTCATTGTGTTGAAGTGCCACATAAGAAATGTTTTTAGCCCCAAAGCCATATTAATATTTAAAATGTTTTTCTCGAGCAGTGCAACAGCTGTGCAACGTGAAATAGAAGGCATTTTTCTCTCCTTCCCTGAGCAGCTCTAAAGCATCGAATGGTAAATGGAGAGGAAGGCGGGGGGAAGTTGTGTTTCTGCTATGGCTTTTATATAAAATACCAAATACTGACACACACACCCCCCAAACCTCCTCCAGTGCAATAGATTTGATGTTAGCAAAACTTTGTGTATCAGTGAAATGCCCTCAAATATCGCGGAGTTAAAGTACTCTGAACCTATTTGACCTATGGTGACTTATTTGATATGTGGTTCCTATAAAAATACAGTGTAGCTGTAGTGTAAAATAGCAGCAATATGTAATACAGAATAGCACAGCGAGGACAGTATAGAATAACCTAGAAGCAAATCAAATCTACAGCTGCACAATTATTGCTGTGAGCAATTCCCTGTATGTGTAGTTGTTGGTCATGTGTCCAGCTGGTGTGTGAACAAAAGAGGAGGTCTCTTGATACTCTTTGTTTGCTGTGCAGAAACCTTATTTAACCCAAAATACCCGCCAGTTGCTTCCAGAAAGAATTTGCTTTGTGAACATAGTGTTTTAAAAGGTTTGGGGATTTTTTTAAGTCATTGCAGTTTTGGTTTTAGAAACACAAAGAATCCAACATATCCTATGCTGAGTGGGGCTCCTTGATGGGTTTGGATGCTGCATGAATGATAAATATATCCACAGACTCGGACTAAATATTCAATAGCATGTAACTAAGGTATAAAGGAGTAAATTTTATACAAGCTGGCCACTGACACCTTGTCATTTCCCAGTAAATTCAAGAGTCTTCCTTTGGATGTATAAATTTATCATACTGGTTCTTCCATGACCACAGGAGCAGTCTGACCCCGCCTTGATGGAGCATTCCATTCCCTACAGATAATGAGTCCACTCTTGTTCCTGTGTGTACCATGGCACCAATAAATTGAGCACAAAACCCTTTTTGCAGCTCTTCCTGTAGCTGCCACTCTGCATTAGTCTTTCTTTTTCTACTGTTCTGGTTTTTTGTTTTTTGGTGTTTTTTTCCCCAAAGCCTTGCTCAGTGTCTCTGCTAGAAAAGAAAAAAGTGCTCTACAAGCTGCTTATAGGCTTATAACCCATGTTTGCTAACAGAAGCATAATGGTAGGATGGAAATCTTTCTTCCATTAGGATTCACATAGTAGGTCACCAGTATTGCCCAATGGCCCCAGATCATCATTTACTGAAGTATCCTGGGGGGGAAAAAAAAAAGGCATAAAGTACCAGGATGAGCTTGAGATTTGGATAAATACTAGTACTTCAAACCTCTGGTTTCATGTTGAGCCTCTACGGGGCAGGATGTGCCTATTTGATGGAAAAGGGATAGTTGTATTACCTCAAAGTTCATTGAACCTCTTTTGCTTTTTACTGTTTTTCATTTTAGTGCACATCTTTACCCCCAGACCTGAAAAAGGATTAAAATGCCAGAAAGGAGACAGATCACTCAGCGATTCTAATCGCATACCAGAAATCTCAAGGCACATAGTTCTCACAAGATTTCCTACTCTTTGTAGACCATAAAAGGCTCAGATAACCTTCTACAGGCCACTCTGATCTCTAGTCATTAAAAAATAAGTTTTTACTGAGAATCTAAGGTAGGTTCCTACTGCAGTGAACATATTCAATCAATCCAACTTCACCACTTCTGAAGTTCTTTATGCATTCATTCATCAAGACAGGAACAGAAGTCTTCATTCAAAACAAGATTCTAACATTCAAAACAAGGCCATAACTATTGAAAAAAATAAGCCCCAAAGTACGGCAGGGAAACGTTTCCATACACACTGTTTCATTTCAGATTGTTACAGGCGTTTGTTTTGTCTCTGTCTTTCCTGCTCACTTTTCAGAAATGGTCCAGAGAAGCAGCCCTGCCTTCGTGAAGGGAAGAGTACACTCACCTGCTTGGCCTCCAGGAGAAGCAGGCAAATACTCTATCATCTAAACTACAGTCTGGGAAGTGCATTTTCCATTACCTTCACCACTGTGAAAGTGAATTTCAAATACGGCAAGTGATTGACTTCCTTTCAGTGAAATTTCTGGAAATTCCAGTCTAAGTAAGTACTTCTAGTGCATGTTCTGAAAGCTAAGGGGCAGTCTGGTAGAAATAGCCAATTACTTGGAACTCCCAGATTGCTGGTTGGCTATAGTATAACTACTTCAGATACTATTTATCTGGCTGTGATAAAATCTTTTACTCTGGCCTTGCTGAAGTTGATGATTTCAAAAATTCCAGCTTTTGTCTCTTTTCCCTGAGTACTTGTGTATTTAAATGAGTTATTATTTATCTACTCTTTACAGAGGGGTACTACATTTCAGGCCCTGGGCACAGTCTGTCTTTTCAGTACAGGTCTGTATAGCACCTAACATAAAGTGTCCCAAGCTGCTAAAGATAATAAATGTAGTAAGGTAATAACCATGCTGTAAAGAGTGATACTTTTACCAGTTAGTCTTTAGCTTACATTTTGGGTTACTGAAGATAGATCAAATAGGACCTATTGTGAGAGGGAAGAGCTTCTGCAAACACACAAAATCCTTTCTTAGTGTCTATGTTTGAATGCAGACAGTAAAAAGCCACAAGCCACTATATTGTGCTGTGTAGAAACTTTGAACCACTTCTTTCTATGGCACAACTGGGTGCACCCACATAACCAGGCAGACACCACGCTGACATCAGCATTCACAGCAAGTTAGGATCCACAGGGGGAAAAAGCAGCCATTTGCTAAAGGCCTTTTTTTTATGGTATAGAGCTGACTCTTTATTTCTATCACTGAACAGAATATTTTACGAAAGGAGTGAAAAAGCAAGGGAGGAGAAGAGGTGATGCAGTATTTGGAGTCAAACAGCCATTGAGGGCTCTGATGCCGTTTATCTGCAGAAACAGTGGCACCTAGTGGGCAGTTTTTCAGGTGAGGAAGCAAAATTAGCAGACCTTGAATATAAAACGAGTGATTAAAGCTAATAATATGTTATTTCTTTCATAGATGAAAGATTTACCTAAGGCCGTTGTAATCCTTTTCTGCAAAAGCATTTGGAAATCACCTATTTTGCCAACTTTCCCATCTTCAATATGCAGCTTTCAGAACACTTGGTGTTCCTATTTTTATTATATTAAGCCCGTTCAAGTCTTTCACATGGAAATTCTAATTACCTGATGTCATATAGATCATAAATCTTCACCCCGTAAGAAAGGTAATTATTTGGATGCATAACAATCTAGCACTTTTTCCCCAAGATTTTAGACATGGGCAAAAATAAGCCTCCAAGTAGTCCTTGAATACATTTGATCTAGTTCAGCTTTCAATGATTTCAAGCACATCATGGCTTTGAAGGGAAGATCTGTGTAAAGGAAGAGAATAAAACCACAGTAGAACAGCCACACTGAAGGACTCCGATAAAAGCTTAATTACATCATTTCTGTAGCTATAACTAAGTATAATGTTTATGCAGTGTTAGCATTTTGTGCTAATTATGTAGGAGTTTTTCACTGCTGAGTCATAACAAACACTTCAGTTAATCTATTTATACCTGGCCCTAAGATCCTGTTCTTTTATTAGTCCACTGCATTACATGTAAAACACTGCGTATATTTTATGGACATACAGAAATGTATAATAAGCAGGATGAGGGGTTGCCACATCCATGGCAATAGTCTGAAGTAGTCGCACTCGTGCCTTCCTTCTCTCTTTAGACTACAGGTTTTGCCAATTGCTGAACAAATTTCTGAAAGTCTGCTGTGCTGTCATGGTCCCCTCTTCTTTGGCAGTCTCCTGGGTGGGCTTGAAGGGTGTTTCTCTGATTACTCTGAGGGTTGAAATTAATTGGTATGAATGGAGGACTTGCATTAAATCTGGCAGAAGAGCTGGATGTCTTAAGAATATATATCCTGGCTACGTTCTTCATGATCACAGGATTACAGAGGCACTGATAGGCTTCAGTCTAAGGGTTGGGTTTTTTAAAGACCTGTACCAATTTTTTCCCTTATAAAGTGGGAGAGAACATGGAGTGGGGACCTGGAAGTACTTCACCTTTCTATGATTGTCATTTTCTCCTTGTAAACGAGACAATACTTAACTTTTCCTTGGAGATACCTATATGAGATCCTTCAGCCCTAATGTGGAAAAGCAAACTTAAAAACAATAAACAATCTCTCTCCCACATGTTTGCTTTGGGATTAATGCAGTGTAACTGAGGTAAACCTAGAAGCTACTATTTAACCTAGCCAGTTATCTAACTTGTGACTGACTATAACTAGGCGAGACTTCTTTTATTTCAGAGAAGTACTTAAATTGACTTTCACTGGCATAATTGGGATCGGCATGAATTCTTCTCTGCACAAGAAAAAACAGAGCCAGGATTTCAGCTAATGACTTTAACTTCAATAGAGATATGCAAATTGAGATCTATGTATTGAGTGTTATGAATGAAGCACACAATAGCAGTCTGATTATACTTTTTTTACACTCCCAGATTTAATCTATGATTTCATCTTGACAGTGGAGGAAAGCAAGCCTTTGATGCTTTGAGATTTAAATTATTTCCTTGGAATCATCTAGGAGAGCTCACTTACTGGAAGGACAGTATAGTAGAAGGACTGTTGATCTATTTCAGCTTATCAGATGCTCTGTTGTAGCACTAATTACCTTATGTATCATCATAAAACTGTTTTATTTTGCTACCAGTCCTCAGGCTCTCAGTATGACCGCAGTGAGGAACTCTGAAAGTTACTTTGATCCATTCCGAACTAATTCTATTGTCATTACAAATCGTAACAGTCATGTAAGAGCCATCAAGACATTTTTCATGTTGGTTTGCAGATATCAGATGTTTACCATCTGACTGTACAAGTTGTTCTGTACCAAGGCATAAGTTATAAAGGTACACAGGAAGAAAGGGGATGGCTGGATACATGTGCCTGACCTGACAAAATAACAAAGGAAAGGGAAAAGTTGTGCAGAGAAACTACAAAATGATTAGACTGCACCAGAGTGCCTCCCAGCTGCTGATCCTGGAAAGTCCTCTGACATTTCCTTAGTACTCCACAATCCTGAGCCCTCCATTCCAGTGATTTTTTTTTTTTTTTCTTTGTCAGCATATAGTATGGGAGACTTAAGATAACAAGATCATCTGAAAATGGATTTGAATGGAGCTTTTATTATGAAGCAATACATAAAATACTCATCAGGCTATTAAACATAGATTGGTATTGCATAAATGTTATGTCTTCATACAATATTACTATTTAACCTAGAAAACTGTAATTAAGGATTCCTTTAAAGTCCAGAAAGCTGACCTTCTCTTCATGTTTGTATTCTCCAGTTTCCTATGGACCTCTCCTGCTAAGTTCCTTTTGCTTCAGAGAGTCTAAAGCTGCACCTTTAAATAACGTACTCTAGGACTAATCGGTGATTCATTCTTGCCCATATCTCAGAAACTGGCAAAACTCTTATTTATTTATGCATGCAGACATTACTGGAAGACATCTATGATGGTCTATATCGTATCTAGCCATTAGAAGTTCTGCTGTATCACTGGGATTACACCGTATTGCAAAGAGGTTCAGCTCTACAATGAGCACGTAGCCAACACAGGAATAATCTTGCCCTTCTTAACACGACTGTAGTATATATTCTCAGTGCTCACGAACACATCTGCAGGAAGAAGAAAGAAAAAAAAAGAAAATATAATTAAAAAGCATGCTGACGTTGGCCATACTAATAACACGTAAAGGGCTTCAAATCATTTAAGCACTTTTCTAACATTAATTCTTCACAATCGCCTGTGAGCAGCTGTTGTGAAGAATTCCAATAGCAAATTGAGCCAGATTTCAACTGTGTCTCAGCTGGAAGATTTTTTGAAAACTGCCAACTTACCTCCTAGGGTTGAGGTTTTGGAATTTTATGGTTTTGGTTTTAAATAAGTTTCAGACCTTTGGCTTATTGTGGATTAACGTAGCTCCGTTGAAGTCTACGCAACATTCAGGTTTTTAAAGATATTTAGATATGTACAGGTAGCAATAGCAGAATTTTAAGCAGACTTAACTTTCTGTCTTTTGGTCAGCCTTGACAGACACCGTCCCTGTATTCTACTGCTTAAATGCTTCTGAAAGTGCAGTGCTAAATCTGTGACATTTATGTTAAAAAGTTAACAGTGGGTGACACAACATCAGTATTATGGTGATGATTTGAATTCATCCCAGCTGATAAATTTCATGCCTGTTTAAAGAATGTAAGCTGGAAGGCTTATCCTGTTATATATAGATGTAAGTATATCTTTTTTTTATGGCATCACAAACAGCTATTGAGTAATTGGGAGAGTTTATGATTAATACATTTTACAATCTTATCCGTTCCTTACCTCAGTACATCACCTTTTTTTTTATGTAGTGGTAAGTTGATACTGTATGCAAAACACACAAGGAAAAACAGGATGACCCTATCACAAACCTAATGTGCATGGAGTACTCTTGGCATGTGTCATTTTGTCACAGATTGGCTTCTGAGTAGTGCCTGGCTTCTGAGCTGGGCTTTGGAGTATATTTTCCCATTGAGCTCTATGATGCGTATGATAAACAGAGGCAATAATGCAAATGATGCTTTACACTGATCATAAACAGAACTAATAATCCCTGCAGCTCTGTGAAAATGTTCTATGTTAATGTTTACCAGCATGCGTACTAAATAGTGAATTCCATTAAAAAAATCAACAGCTAGCAAACTGACAGCTGAGATACTGTAGAATGGGCTCAACTGCTGGCAGGTCAGACTGCATCTTAAATCTCTTAAGGATAGCAGTGATGAGTTTAGTCCTGCCACAGTCCTACTGAGAGCTAAGAGAACAAGTACAAGGCTTAAACAGATGAGTTGGAAAAGAAGCACGAGCAGACA
The DNA here is from genome assembly GCA_033439905.1 of Ceryle rudis. Lineage (NCBI taxonomy): Eukaryota > Metazoa > Chordata > Aves > Coraciiformes > Cerylidae > Ceryle > Ceryle rudis. The sequence goes on from JAAGNO010021914.1 coordinate 39,206, forward strand.
GGAAAGAAACAGGACCAATCTGAAGCAACATTAGAAAGAATGTTGTGCAGTCACTAATTTATATCCAACTAGCAGAGAAATGCATGACCAAATGTTCAATTAATGTGAACAGAACTACAGTGCTGCAAGTTGATGCCTAGGACACATGTTCCCTGCCACTGCTCTGTTGCCAGGGCACCTTCCAGCATGAGGTACTTCCTCCAGCCATTGCTTATTCTCTCTTCTTCCAGTTTGTGGCTCTGCCTTTTATTATGAAGAAAGAAATATGCACTGTAAAAGAAACAGATATATACCCATTGCAGGTAGGCAAAACCATCAGATTGGATGGACTAAATCCCTGTTGCAGTGCGGTAAGCAATGCGGATTCAACCAGTGTTCAAGGAGTTGTTCTTCTGATCTCTGCTCCAAGCGCTGGAGGTAAAGCATATACTCCTATTTAAAGAAAAGAAGTAGTAATTTAATTATGTAATCACTCAAGGCTAATGTCAGGCCAATGAACCAGGAGAATTTTACAGCTTATGTAAGAGCAATTAATTTACCCCTTAAAATTAACAAATCTAGTGAAACGGAGTTGCTGGTCAGCTTGCCCCAGCCTAGCAATATTTAATAAGTGACATCACCATCCAGATCAGTAAAGCTGATGAGCAAGAGTTTTACAACAATATTCAAAAATGAGGAGTTCTGTTTACACGTTTCTTATTTGCATATTGACACAGAAGCCTCTGTTAGTCCTGAGGGTACAGAAGGATTCTCACATTTAAGTCTGTTGTAGCCTCTTTTGAAAATTGATTCCTGCTGATTAAAAAACCTTAACCCCTTGTAGGATTACATGGCAGTACTCGAAGGGTTTGAGTAAGTAGCACACGTCAGTGCTGATTGCTGTGATAGTTAAAATAATGTGAATTGCCCATGGTAATTTATAAGGGTTTTGGTGTAAGCAACAAGTTATCTAACTGAAAGTGGGCTGCATACCAAAAACTTGGCCTCCATCAGGAACAAATTTTACTTTTAGAAAGTGAGTCCCAGTGCACGTGGGCTCATAGGCTTTGTGCACATTAAAGTTTCTTTCAAAATACACCCCCATTGCCTTGCACAGCAGGCGCTGCAGGAGTGGAAGCTGTAGTGTAAACCCTTGGCGCTGCCCATGTACTCCCGCTGTCATCTAGATCTTTGCTCTTTGTGCTGGCCCGAGGGTTGGTGCACTGGGTGCCAGCGTTAGTAGTCTGCCTTTTGCTGTGCTTTCTGTCCTTGTAGCACAGGGACGCTTGGCTCAAATCCCTCCATGAGACTCTATTATGAACTTGGGGAGAACAGGACTGTATGGCTGAGAAGATGCCACATGATAAAAAGTAGGGTCTCAGTCAAAGTAAGATTTAAACATGCTGAAAGTATCAGTTATGTTTTTAAAACAATCAAAGATAGCAGATCTCACTGCTTATAACTGAACAGGCTTTCTGACTGAAACAGCACTGTGGAAGTCAAATAGTGTCACAAAGAACTGCAAATTAAATTCCCCAGCTCAGCGTGATCTGGCCAAGTACAAACAGCTTTTGCTTAAAATAGATGAACAGAGGTGGGCTCACCCCAGCATTCATTTCATTCTGCTGCATAGAATCCATGCAAAATCAGGTTTTCTCCTTGAGTGGTGGCAGAACTGTGCCCAGGGATACAGCAGCGATGTACCCTCATTACAAAGGAAAACCTCCATCTTGCAAGGGGGGGGTGGGGAATAGTTGTGGGGTTTTTTATTGGAAGATATTTCCTTTTTTACTGAAAACCTTGACATTTAGTGAGATAAACAAATACTCTTATGTTTGGGCTTCCTTACAGAAAGCCAGAATTGCTGTTTAGAGAGGAAAAAAAGAAAGAAAGAAAAAGAAGGTTTTGGAATTTCTCAAGAAATCTTGGTTACTAATCACAGTAGGATGGAAAGTGGCAAAGACAGAGCAGCTGAGGTCAGTGGTCAAACACTGCTCCAGCCTTGGCTCCTTCTGCTGCCCACCTAGAGTCATAGACTCATAGAACACCTCGAGTTGGAAGGGGACCATAGAGCTCACTGAGTCCAGATCCCTGCTCCTCACAGGACTACTTGAAATTAAACTATAGGACTACGAGCATCATACGTATGCATGTAACTTCCTGTGAAACGGGATTTAACTCAATCCAACTTCTCCCGTTTTATTTATTTTGTATTTGCTATATGTTATATTTACTACATACGATATTACAGGATGCTGGTGGTATATGAAGGATAGGCACAGATGGGAGCTGTAGTCGCACTCATTTTCAAAAACTACAGGGGTCATTTAACAGCTTAGAAAACCCAGTCCCAACCGTTGTGGGCAGCAGTGAAGTTCATGCCTTCCGGTTCTTGGCCCTGTTGTACAGCTTTGATTGCACAAGATCAGTAACAAGCATGGTGCAATATTCTCATGACAGCTTTGATTTGCTGCAGCCATCGCACTTGACGAAGAAGCGTGTACATCAGGAGTGGCGTACGGATTCTTTTTGGCTGGTATACAGTAACCATTGGAAAGGAAAAGCCAGGAGCTGTCCCCGCAAGCCTGGCACACCCTGAGCTCAATCCCGCGAGGTATGTAGTGCTCTCCACATCCTATGGAGTTTGGAAGTTGTTCAGCACCTTCCTAAACTAAGCCCCTCATGTTTGTCATTCATGCACAATCTATTGTGTGCTTTCTAGCTGCTGTGGGTTTTGCCTCTTCAGAACCATGTAATTTTAGCACAGTTTATTTACTTTGGAAAGAAATAGGCAGTAATTTTAAAATACCTTAAGTACCTCTTGAGAAGTGCAGAATCATATGTTACATCTTGTCAGAGCAAGTAAAACGGACAGCTCTTTTAATTCTTTTTCTTTTGTTGTAACACAGTTTAGAAATAAATAAATGTAAATGTTGCATGCAAACCCAATGCTGTTGCATTAAGCTGGCAACTAAAAACTTCCACGATATCATAACAAACCAACCTGTTTGTAGCATTCATAAATAAGTGAATGAAAGTAAGTGATTTTAAAAGCTATTTCAGAACTACCTCAATCTCCACACTGACCACTGACACCTACATCTCCTTTCTGCCTTGAGTGCAGAATGTACTGTAAGCAGAAGACATTTCCTGTTATTTAGTTTTTCAGGGACAACCTGATGAAATCCACATTTCTACAAATGAAAAGCCACTTTCTTTTCAGTATTTTAATCATAATTTTTGAACCGTGATAAATAATTTCCACATTCTGCAAGCATACATTTCCTGAGAGATATCCAGCACTTACAGAATGCTACTTAACAGTAATTGAAAGAATGTAAAGGGATTTTTTTAATATTTCACAGAAGAACTGCTTAAAACAGTGATATTCATAACATATTGCTTGGAATTAAATCTATAGAAATTTAATAATAAGCACAAATATTTTGGGGGTTTGGGGGTTTTGTTGTTGTTTTGTTCTGTTTTACTTTTTTTAGTTAACGTAATTTAAAAATAAATATCATAAATCACCCTCATTGGCTCATCAGGGAAACCAGCTTTTCTTGGTCTGTCTTCACGACGAGTTCTCAGCATCTGCTTGGCATCTTTTTCAGTCAAAATTGGTGAAGTGACTAAAGACAGAAAAGCAGAATTTAGTTCAGAAATTACCTAAAAGTTCATATTTTATCTGCCAGATGTAAAATGAAATGTCTCAAAACCTGATTTTTGTCTATATACAAAGTGTTCTTTCATTACAGCCCCTTCCCAGGGGATATTGCATTCCAGGAGATATGAGTGGAATTTTAAACCATTTTTATACTTGTGCTTTCTGTAGTTCTACCAGTATGAAGCAAACCCTACAGATTCATGTTACTCTCTAAAATGAGGAAATATAACAGCACCATCTAACCACTGACGTTAGTAACTCTTTAAAATTCTTTGTTCTTTTCTGTGTTGCTTTACTTTTTAGGATTATTTTTCAAAGTAATGAGTCAGACCCAGTTGCAAAGGAGAGATTGCCTTGAGCATTTATCTCACAGGACCTTACTACAATAATATTAAAATAGTAAGCTAGTAAAGTTAAACTTTTTTGTGTTTACAATAAATGCCTACAGTGTGATAATGCAGAGAGTAAAATATCAAATACAATAGAATGATTGTTAAAAATCAAATCGTGGAGAGTCTGCAGTATAAAAATAGTTAAGTATTAAAAAAGAAGTATGAAGATACTGAAATACAAGGTTGAAGAACTAATGCTATTGTAGTATGTTCTGCAGCTCTACATACGTACGCAGGTTATATATAAACTCCTACCTGTAGAAGTGGTCATCAGGTCCAAAAAGGAGGCAAACACAAGTAACTTCTGCATTTTGATTCTGCTTTCTCTCGGTCTGTTCCAAAATGAGTAATGCTGACTGAGGCATTAGCGTATTTGAAGTAGCTACGTCAGTCACAAATGTTTGTTTATGCTCTAACTAATCTGAGTGATAGCATGATTTTGAAGACATCTGGCCTGAAGGTTTGAATTAGGCTATTATCTGCTCACACATTCTCAACATAACTCTGTTCCTGAGGGAAAGAGAATAGAAGACCTTTTTTTTCCACTTCAGAGTTACACTGGATATTTTAAATCTGTGAAAATAAACCACAGCACCTTGCATTTAGCACAGCAAGCAGTGGTTTCAGCCGCCTAAGGTAGGCGATTGTTTTCTAAGAGCAGCAATTGCCCGTTACTGAATGTTAATCTCAAAGGCAGCTGCAAAAGGGCCCCTTTAAAAAAAAAATAAATAAACTGTCTCTACCTTTACTCCGGCACAAAGCACGTATTAATTAATGTGCTTTAACTCCCGCAAAGCCAAATTGTCACTGCTGAAAAGCCCAGCAGAGAGATTTTTATCAAATTAGTAGAAGCATAGGAATGAAAACTCACATAATTCTTCTCTTATCAGGACAAGTTAGTAGAAAACGGGATTAGAAACATCCTTACTAGTGAACATAGTGTGAAATGAGAATGTAGGGTGGCAGATGTTGTTGCAAACAGGTAGTTTCTGCCTTGAGAAATGTGACCATCCGGACCTCTCCTGGGCAGCGCTCAGCTGGACACACGGCACCAGCATCACCGGTTTGGAGGAAAAGGAGTGTTCGTTTGAATATAGCGTGTGAGATGAGGAGTCAGAATTCATCAGCGGTTCTGATGTCCTGTTATGGGACTCTTCTTGAAAACCCGAGTCTTGTCAAAATGCATTTGCACTTTTCAGCGTGTGTGTTAAGCTACCAACAGCCTCAGATCCAAGCAATGTGGTGTGCACTGTACGGATTCATGGAATTGTTCAAGGTACTGTTTTTAAACTGCAAAAACCTGTAGTTTCCGATAGCAGAAGCTGTGTATTTTTCGAACTGTTACGGGGGAAACAGTATAACGTGTAAGGGCAGAAGGAAATTAGGAAGGGGAAAGCATTTACGGCTGGGCGATAAAGGCACAAACAGTGCGGTCATTTAGCCCGAAGCCACCGTAATGTAGCAGCCTCCTCCGCCCTGCCTGTATCGCCCAGCGAGCTCCCGCTGGAGCCGGACCCCTCGGCCACGCACTGTCGCGACTGCCGGGAGCCACTGGCGATAAACCCGGAGTCGCGATAAACAGGTGACGAACTCGCCCGCCCGTTTCCGGGCGGTGCCCGTTGCCTGGCAACCCCCACAGGCCGCTTCCGCTTCCGCCGCCCAGCGCATCCCCGGCGGCCGCCGCTCGCCGCCTCCCGCGCCGCGGCCGCCCCTCGGGGAGCTCCC
>JAAGNO010021917.1:0-10664 GCA_033439905.1 Ceryle rudis
CGGGGACCAAGCGGTGAGAGCCGGGCAGGCCCGGGGCGGGGCGGAGGAGCGGTAGGGCGGCGCGTCTGACCCTGGAGATCTGTTTTAGGGCTGGGCTGGCGGCTACCCCGAGATCGTGAAAGAGAACGAGCTGTTCGAGCGGTACTACCGGGAGTTGGGCATCGTGCCTGCCGGCGAGTGGGACGCCTTCATGGCGGCGCTGAGAGAGCCGCTGCCCGCCACGCTGCGCATCACCGGTTACCGGAGGTAGGGGCCGCGGGGCGAGCAGGGGGGCTGAAGTTGGGCGGGGGGAGCCTTGCACGCCCGGGTGCCCTGGCCTGTCAGGGAGCCAGCGTTAGCGTTGCGAAGGGCGGCTGCTGCTGCTGGAGAAGGCGTGGCTCCATCTGGTTTTCTGCTGCGGGTCTCTCTCCCTTTGCAGCCACGCTAAAGAGATTCTCCACTGCTTGAAAGAAAAGTATTTCAAAGAGCTGCAGGACCTGGAGGTAGATGGCCAAAAAGTCGAAATGCCGCAGGCACTGAGTTGGTAAGTGACCTGGGAGTGAAGTAAGGCACTCCAAATATTCCTGGCGCTGAGCCTGACACATTGGTGTCTGTCTTTCTTTTTTTCCTCTGCCATATTTTAGTCTCTTTTTCGCCCAGGTATCCAGAAGAGTTAGCCTGGCACACTAACTTGAGTCGAAAAATCCTGCGCAAGTCACCACAACTGGAAAAGTTTCATCAGTTTCTTGTTAGCGAGACAGAATGTGTAAGCTATAGCTTTTATTTTTCTTTAATATCCTGAGCAGATTTTTATTTGAGTGCATTATAAGAAACAGAGACTCCACGTTTTCTTTCAAGTTGAGTAGCTCAGAAGAAGTTGTGTTTTATGGTGCTGTTGGCAGTGCTTCATCCCATTGCTGTGGCACATAGCTGCAGCTACAAGTATTTCTCCTAAAATAACTGGGGTTTGGGGGAGGGAATGTGAAAATGAATCCCTGTGAAGCAGTTAGTGGCTGCTAAAAAACAGGTGTTTAAATCTGGTAAAAAAGTGTGCATGTGTATGTAAGAAAACAGCTTTAGTGGTGGATGCTTCTCACTTGGTTGAAGCCATTTTCTCATCTCTTTTGTGCAGAAATTACACCTCTAGAGTTAGTAAAACTGGAGTAAATATGCATTTATCAGATATTTCAGTTGGGTGAAATACTGTAGGTTTTTTTATTAAATGCTAACAGCTTAATGCTAAGTTTTTAATAGTGTCATTTTGGTTGCTGTATTGTTTTATTACATAAAGAAGTAAAAACTTTTGTTGCAAAGTAATACATTCTTTTGTGGAATAGAAAGGAGTTTGGTTTTGTTATTTATGTTTTGGGTTTTTTTCTTTCAAGGGAAATATCAGTCGTCAGGAAGCTGTTAGTATGATCCCACCTCTGCTGCTTAATGTTAACCCTCATCATAAGGTAACTCTAGAATATACTGTATACTACAGTTTTACTCCTGGAAGATAGTTTGACTGAACTGCAAATTGCAACAGCGGTGTCAACACTGATACAAAATCGTGGGTTTTGTTAGTATGTTTTATGCTTTCTGCGTGTAAACAACAGCAGTCAGCTGGTATTCAGATCACAAATACACTGTTAGAGGAACGTGTGTCTTTTCAGTTGTTATGTAGTACTCTGTAAAACATGGTGGGTTTTTTTGCATTGAACATTTAACTTTGGTGACTGTATTTTACTGAACACTTTCCAGAAAGCATGTAGGATTTCACAAATTTGGTCATAAATCAGACTCGGAACAGGTTATTTTATCTTGTGACAAGACAGCAAATAGCTGCTATAACGATGCCTTGGCTGTTGTCAGTTAGGACTGTTTATGATCCTTACCGCCTTATTTTCTGAGCTGCTTGTTAAGAGCAGAATTCCATGTTTCTTTTCACGCTCAACCGGTATGTTCTGTATGTCATGTTTCCCATGCTGATTCCTGTCTTACACAAGAATCAGCTTGATGACCATCAAATCTCTCTGTAGTTGTGTTCACCTTTAATCTGTTTTTCCCATCAGTTTGCTAGACACTGTTAGAGCATGTTTAGACTTGCTTATTCTTCATTACCTTTTGTGTTATCTGCAAAAGTAAGTAGAAACTGGTAGTGTCATAAGTGTTCCTTTAAACAGCAGATATGATACTGTCTTACTGAGTGTGTTTCATGATGTGGTAACACTGTTGCCTGGCAGCACTCAACCACGTGCTCTCTGGAGCTCTCCGTAAATGCTCTTTGCATTTCTCTGGGGTCTGCATCTGAGCAGAACCATCCCCATCATTTATCCTGTTGCATGATTTTGGCTTTACTGGAGCTAAACGTCTAGAAGATAGAGTCACGTGTTTCTGAAAATCTGTAACTAGGCAAGAGGAAAGAGTCTAAGCTTCTTTACTTAGGAAAACAGCGTTAGCTGTCAAGTAGTTTGCTGTGAAAGTGACTGGGTGAATGACTTGGTCACAAGCCAAGTTTATCATGAACCAGGAGGGAAAAATATGCTAGAAATCAAGTGTTGGTGTCTGTGCTGTTCTGCCTGATACCAGTTCAAATAGTTCCCAAGTACTTTTTCCAGGATATAGAAACAAGCAGCTTATGCTGCCCTCATTTTTTTGCATTAAAGTGGAAATGTGTGGGATAGCAATTCATTTTTATAAAATCTATGTAGAAAATTGTGTTGCATAGTTTCTGATTAATGTACTGGTAGTTAAAGAAAAGTACTTGTCCTTGAATGTAATTTTGCTGTTGCGTGGATATATATAAAGTTCCAGTTAACTTCAGTCGGAATTACTTGTGAGCTGATAAAAGGACCAGTGTACAGAACAATCATAATTCTCCAAGTGCATGAAAAAATACTTAATTTAAACAAGTAAATTTCTCCAGTGCTTTAAAAATACAAGGTAGGACTGTTTTTTTAAATTTCTGGTCTTTGTAGATTCTAGATATGTGTGCTGCACCTGGATCCAAGACTGCACAACTCATTGAAATGTTGCATGCAGACATGAACGTTCCTTTTCCCAGTAAGTCTGGAAAAACTCCTGTGACTGAGTTTTCTCTTTGTTTGTCACAGATAAGTAACTGCATGTAACTACATACTGAATTCCCAGAGTGGTTGAGTAATAAGAGATGGGAAGTATCCCAACTTTTCCTTGAAACTTTGGGGCCTTTCTTGGCTTGAGGAAAGGATTGATGGATGATACGTGTGTCTTCAGAGTTCAGACTACAGTAGATGTGATTAGAGCATAATTTTTATATATAAATCAGGTTTACTTATTAGATGGTGGTCCATGAACCCTTGTATTTTAATGGTATCCTGCAAACACTGGATTAAGCTGCTTTAGCCTTAAAGTGGTCATTATATTTATCCTTCTGTTAAGCTCCAGAATCTTAGCTTCAGTTAGATGCTCACAGAATATACTGCCAATAGAAATGTGAAGCTGAAGGGGAGTGGATCCTTTCTGTGCTCTACTGGAAATATGATGTACAGAGATTGTCTTTGGTGGCAGTGGAGGTTTTCTCCATTACAAGGGTTTTACTTTGAGAGTGAAAGTTGTGGGGGCCCATGCTTGTGTCTAGAAGCTAGAACTCTTGAGACTGTATTTAACAGATTAGTTAAAACTCTACATACTTTATGTTATTTTCTGTTACATAAGGTGTTTTCTATTCACTAGCAGTCTTTGGGGTAAAAATCTCTAGTGGAAGATTTACACAACTTTGAAAATAAGGCAATAAATGATGTAAAATTATTTAGCTATTGAATAGTAAAGCATCTTCCCACTATTTTATGTTTCCAGAGGGTTTTGTAATTGCTAATGATGTTGACAACAAGCGCTGCTATTTGCTGGTTCATCAGGCTAAGAGATTAAACAGTCCGTGCATCATGGTGGTAAATCATGATGCCTCCAGCATTCCTAATCTACAAATAGATGTTGATGGAAGAAAAGAGGTCCTCTTCTATGACAGGATTTTATGTGACGTCCCCTGCAGGTACCTTGCATGTAATCTTCAATATGCAGATTTTATTGCATTAAGTGCAGTGCTAGAATTTTTGTGTTACTGAGTTACACTTTTTGAGTTGCTTAGTTATTTATCATTTATAGTAACTTCCAGAGCAGATGAATGCCTTAAACAGTCTCAGGTAAAGGGATGCCAAATTGAGGTGAACTTTTTTCTGTTCCAAATGATGCTTAAATTTGATAAGCTGAGGGGCTTCAAATTTTGAATTTACACTCAGGATACTGAAATACAAAGACAGTGTAGAAACAAATGGTACAGCGTAGGAGAATTAGTGAACGTGGGAGAGGGACTGCTCATTTTTTTTCTGCTATAAATGATTTGGATATGAAATGAGCGTTACCTACAAATAATACAATTCTGTTCAACTTCTGTTACAGTGGAGATGGAACCATGAGGAAAAACATTGATGTATGGAAGAAGTGGACAACACAAAACAGTTTGCAGCTCCATGGGTAAAAATGCTTATTACACATCTGCACTTTGTACATTTCTCTTTCTACTTTTTCCCATATCTTTAACATCTGCATGCATTCACGTGTTAAGACATGACAAAGCAGAAACTAAGAACAGTCACTTTTCTCTCAAACCAAGAGCTTCTGTGCCCTTCAGAAAGTGTGGTGTTTCAGATGTGACAAATGGAGGGTGTGAATCCAAATTTCTTGTATTCTTATGAATGACTGACATATTAGTGTTCTTTGAATTAGTTTAGACAAGGTAGCTAATAAAACAGGGAACAAATCTTTGGCTGGGATTCTTAGTGTTTAGGCAGGTAAGAAACTTGTAAAATGTAATAGTAATATTTTAAAGTCTTTAAAATATGATCATACGTAAATGATTTCAGTCACCTGAAACTGATTTATGTTAGCTGATAGTGAAGGAGTACTTAAACTAGTGCAGGCACACACTGGAAAGCAGTAATTTGAACACGGATGAAAAAGAATAGAACACTTTACTGTGCATTTGTAACAAGCTGGGAATGCTACCAGTTACTGTGACTTGGCTGACCTGTGGTGACTTGTTACTGCTTGGTAACTCATTCATAATTACAAATTTTATTTTAGTTGTAAGTATGCAGGTGAGATATAAGCTAGTGATCCAGCTCAGTGAGACTTTTCTCAGAAGGCCAGTGCTGTCTTGTCCGTAATATGTGTAATGGTCAGATTGCTCGTTTTAGCTCTACATTTCTGAGAAAGTCAGGTTTTGGAGTGTTATTTTTCTAGTGTTGAGTACTTTATAATAAGCTTGATGAGGCACTAGAAAAAATGAAACACAGAATGTTACATTAAAAGTTAATCGCACAGTAGTGTTAATGTTTGACCTAATTGCTGTTTTAGTAGTGCAAATGTGAGCGTGTTTGTGGTATGGACAGCACTAAGCTGTTTTAGTTTAGAACTGACTTTAATTTATGTACTGGTAACAGTTGTGGAACTTAGTGCTGGCTTAGTCCATGGACAGTTATGTATCTGCAATATAGCTTCACCTGTAAGAAATTTTATGGCAAATCTTTGTGGTTCCTGAATGTTATCTGGCTAGACTAAGAGTGTTCTGTTAGATTGCAGTTAAGAATTGCAACCCGTGGTGTTGAACAGCTGGCAGAAGGTGGGAGAATGGTGTATTCTACATGTTCATTGAATCCTATAGAAAATGAAGCTGTGATTGCGTCTCTGCTGGAAAAGAGTCAAGGTGAGAATGCAAGCTTGGATGGAGTGGGCAAATCTTTTTTTTTTTCTCAGCCCAAAAAACTCTATGTATGTGATAGTACTAGTAGTAAGCATACTGAAGGTAACATGCTCCTAATATGCAAAACAGCAGCAATTTTTTTGTACCCGTAGGATTTCACTGGTATAGATATGAGCAGTCTGCTTAAATGGGCCTAAATTGGGTGCAGATATTAAACCTGAAGAAGTTGTGTTAATGATACACAAAACACTCTACCAATCAATGAAATTCAGTCAGTGTTATCTGGCTTCTGCTAACTGATTCCAGTGGTTGGAGTCCATGTCTGACATTCATATTTCCTTTGGGCAGCGTGGCCTGGGAAATTACTGCTCTTTGCTATAGGAGTAAAAAGCTCAGGGTGTACTCGAGCAGTTACAGGAATGTTATTGTGTGCCACTAGGTGGGAGTCACTCATACCTTTAGTATTCTTTGAGCCACATTTTGACATGCTTGGAATTTTGATATATTTTTTATACATTTGACTTGCATATGAAGACTTGCTTATGTTGCTGTTAAATTTCCATCATCACCTAAAGTAACAAGAGTTGGAAAAATTGAGATGAGCTGGGCAGCTACACTGCATCAGTTTGTCATGGTATGGTTTAGTAGCCCAAATTTATAGTTTTTGAGCTGATGAAGACTCAGTCAGTAACCTGAAGTTTGGAGACATCTAACTGGATTTTGCATGAAAAGTTCCACAGACTTTTAGGTTAAGCCTTAGATGGTGCAGAAACAGCTGTATTACTTCTGGAGCTGAGCTGGTTCTGATGGACTATTTAGTGCCTGATCAGTCTGATGTCATCCTGAGGCATCAACTGAAGTCATGCTGTATGTAGGCAGGAGTATTTAAAGGTACGATGCAAACACCAAGCTTAATCAGATTTAAAATGTCATTTTGGAATTTGTCTATGAATTTATGTATCACTTTTTCATTTATTTAAAGAACTTGCTGAAATTGTCGCCGTAAGAGTAAATGGTTAGTCACAAAGAACAGGTTGATAAATTGTGTACAAGGTGAGGAAAAGCCTACCTAACTGTTAAATAAGTATTCAGAATCACAAAAAAAGAAGAATTTTTAATGTTATTCTTTAGAGACATCGCTGATTTAAACAGTAAGTTCTTATATCGTTCTTTCTGGATGTGTGACAGCTTAAAAGTTTTTATTCAGTAGGTGAAATGATACTCTGTTGATGTTTCTTGTAGTAATCTGACATAGTTTAGGCACATAGCCTTTCGTCCCATTCGGTTGATAGTACTTTCTGTTAAACATTTAGGATTCTTATTTCTTCTTACACTGAAATATATTAAGATTGTAAGTCCATGAAATGAAAATATATCAAGCATTCTAAAAGGTTTAGTCATCCCAAAGGGTACTTTTCTGAAAAATACTTAAATCAGTGTAGTAAATCCAAATACTAAGTAAACGAGAATAAAAACTTCCATGACTCCATTGACTGGAACACTGATGTTTAATGATACAGCTTGTAGTGTATTACTTACTCTATGTAACAGCTACAAAAAGTACCTAACCATTATATTTTGGTTAATGTAGAGGTCGCAAACTTTTATTATGAACAATTCTTAACCATCTTTCCTGTTAATTTACACAATAGTAATTGTATAATGGTTTGTTGCTTTAAAGTTTCAAAAGCAGTAGTCTTAATATGGTTTTAAAACTTGAAGGAAAACCGGTTTTATAAAAGTTAGTTAGGAACACAACTCTCAAATTCAGTTTTCAAAAATGTTTATATTCTTGGGGTTCCAGGTGCCTTAGAACTTGCTGATGTCTCTTCTGAGTTACCAGGTTTGAAGAGGATGCCAGGAATTACAAACTGGAAGGTATTTAACCTGGTATTTCTTTGAAGTTCTTGGTCTATGTAGAGTGTTAAATTAGGGAAATGTTGAAGTGTAACATTTCAAAACATTAGATTGAGCTGAAGTCATGGTAGTGATTTGCTGTTTAGAGCTTTTGACAATATGGCGTTGTAGGGGAGAGGGATAAAAATCTTTCTGATGTTAAGTTCTTGTCTCCTCATCTGTTCTTCTCTTTTTACTGTAGCTTTCTTTGCTCTGCCTTCTATACTTTCTTAATATATGTAATTCCCTTTTTGATTGTGTGCATGTGGCCTGTAGATGGCAACATAATTTCGGCCACCTTTTAAGTTATCCTTCCTCCTCTCTTCACAATCTGTGAGTGTCAGATTCTACAGTTCCTTAGCTGGTCCATTTGAATAATTTCAAAGTAAAAGCTGTTAAATCCTCTCTGGAAATAAGCTAGAAGACCTGCAGTGATGTGAGTAATCCTAGAATATTAATAGAATCCTGTATTTTGTTCCAGGCCTTATGTGATTTCAGTTCTTGAAACAGACTAGTAAGGAGGGGTAAAAAAACCCCAAAGCTTCTTCAGCTTCCTGTTGAGTATAATGAAGAAGAGTAGAAGGTTATCCTGTTAGTAGCAGAAGCAGCTCTGATTAAATTTTAATTATGAGCATGTGCCTTTGCAATGCCATTGTTACTGTGTCATCTCTCACCATTTCACTGGTCTCTTGCAATGGCAGCCTGTGGGTTTATGCCTGTATGTATGTAGGCTAATGACCAAGATGCATGGAATAAAGATTTGCTTGTGTTCTGACATTGGAAATCCAACTTAGAAACTAGCAGATTTATTTCTTCTTACAGTTCCCAAAGTTTAAATTGTATCCTTGCACCTGAAGTATAAATGTAAAATGTGTAGCTGCAGCTCTCTGGTCTTAATTTTACTCTTTTTTTGGTACTGTATAAAGCTACAAAATATATATATAAAGATCACTAAGAGTGTACTGTGTTCCCTATAACATTTCATTCTGTGTTTGCAGTTGAAATATAAATTTTTTCCTAATGGTTTTAAAAAGTAGGCTAATAAAATCTGTTGAATGTTTCCGAGACTTTCTTCAGCCCTTATTTGCTGCTACTACTGTATTTTTCCAAGCCTCATTGACTAGCTCATCACTGAATGTATTTGCTTGCTTTGGTGCTGTTTTCACTTGGTGTAGTCTTTTGTTTCCTGATGAAATGTCTGTGACTCAGTGATTACACTGAATATTCCCAAGTATCACTTGATCAGTTTTGTTCAAGGGATGCTTAGGTTCCTGGAAAGTACTCTCTCCTTAAGCCAGACAGTAAGAGAACTTCAGTGAATTATTTCAGAGTCTCGAGGGAAAAGACCTTTTTAACTCCAAATCTGGCGATCTACTTCTGCCACACTTTAGTCTGCGTTCTACCTGTTTAACAAGAAGCTCATGAAATGTGCAGTAGAGAAGCATTCAGCATGTTTTTTTTGGCATTCTGCCCATCACATTGTGTGGTTAGGCTGGTGAAACAAAACAGCAGGGCTGTTAGGCAGTTATTCTAGTACATCCAAAGTAGCTCTAAACTTTTTTGCACTTCCAGTTATTTATCAGTCCCATTGTTTGTTTCTCTCAGGTTGAACCCATGACTTCCAAAGAAGAGCAGTTCAGAATCGCAGTCTTATTTTGTCACCCATCTAGCAATACAACGTGTAGCATATTTGGACTTGAAATACTAATTCTGGAAGTACAGTCATTTGTGCTTCAGGAACATGCAAAGGCGCAGTATTTTAGGTGTGATCCGATCAGTGGCTGAGAAATGCCAGACTTCATGGCACTGAAATCCGTGTTCTGTGTTCTAACATTCTTAGTGAAATCATAATCTAGATAAATTTTGCATTTCAGTTTTCCAGACCTTCAAATCAATCACAGTAGGATATGTGAAAACACTTCATTGTAACTGCTAGTCCTGAAGTCACCATTGCTGTGACTTCTGTATTTTGTTGCCTTGACAACAAAAACAGGCCTTCTTTTCAGTCATTAATTTCATGCATTTGCTCCATGCATCCCCGGGTTTGACCCTTCTTACAGCCCTAGCATCCAGTACAGAACCAGGTTCTCTCGAGCTCTGAAATCAAAGTTTCCCCTGCTCTTTTTGTTTGCTTTGGGTTTTTTTTAATGTTTTTGGGGGGTCTTTTGTAATTTTCATTTTTGCTTCTTGTAAAGAGCTACAGCTGGAAAGATTCTCCTACTCTTAAGTGCACATGTAGCAATGCACAAAGGAACAATGCACTTTAAAGAACTTAATTTACTATACCAGAAAATAACATCTGAACCTTGATTTGAAAGTATTTTAATTAAAACTTGTAAAATAGTGACCTATATTCTTCACAGTATTTACGTTTGCACCTTTGAAGGTAATGCTGAAAGACGGACAGTGGTTTGAAGAGTGGAAAGATGTACCTTCAAACAGACAAACACAAATACGTCCCACTATGTTTCCAGTAAAAGATGAAGAGAAGCTGAAGGCGATGAATCTAGAGCGTTGGTAAGTTTTCCCAGAGTAGATTTTGTGAGGTTTTGATGGTTATGTAGTATGGTGGTGGGCAGATTAGGTCGGATTAGGAATGTGTTGCAGTATAGACCTGTGCTTCTATAGGTCTGAGTATATTTTGATTAATTAATATGTAATGGTAGTACACAATATTTAAATTCCAGTCAACTGAGAAATGTTACTGAAAGTTGCTTACAAGGAATAAGTACTCACACAAACAGGCCAAATTCTTTGCATCCAACAGAGATACATAGGCAAAATTACTGGAGAAGTATGTAAAACTTCAACATTTTAACAGTGTGACTTATCTTCTATAAAAGACTTTCTGCAGCTATTCTAAAAATAGTATTTCAAAATGAGTCATTAAAGCTCAGTTGTGAATGGTGAAATTAATGTGTTGCGCTGATGCAAGTTATTTTGCCAGAATGGTCTATTTTTGATCCTGTTTCTAGCTTGATAAATTGAACCTCTACAATCCTACCAGGAATATTTAATTTACCATAAGTAAACTAAATAAGTAAATATAGGTAAATATAAATAA
>JAAGNO010021925.1:0-11632 GCA_033439905.1 Ceryle rudis
GGGGCTGGAAAGTCTCCAGAGCAGGAGACTCCACAGCCTCTCTGGGCAGCCTCTTCCAGGCTCTGTCACTCTCACAGGGAAGAAGTTTCTCCTCATATTGAGGTGGAACTTCCTATGTTCTAGCTTATACCCATTATTCCTTGTTCTGTTACTGGGCACTACAGAAAAGAGACTGGACCCTTCCACTTGACACCCAGCCCTCAGATATTATAGACATGAGTGAGATCCCCTCTCAGCCTTCTCCTCTCAAGACTAAACAGCCCCAGTTCTCTCAGCCTTTCTTCACAGGGAAGATGTTCCAGTCCCTTAATCATCCTCATAGCTCTCTGTTGGACTCTCTCCAGTAGATCCCTGTCTCTCTTGAACTGGGGAGACCAAAACTGGATACAGTATTCCAGGTGTGGCCTCACTAGGGCAGAGTAGAGGGGGAGAAGAACCTCCCTTGCCCTGCTGGACACAGTTTTCCTAATGCACCCCAGAAGATATGGTGTAGTAGTTGCCCTGGTAGAGTTAGATAATGGCTGGACTTGATGATATTAAAGGTCTTTTTCTAACCACAGCCATTCTGTGATTCTGGTGCTTCAGGTTGGCTCCAACACTAAATACCACTTTTAAAAATAAGGCCTCTGCTGCCAAAGTGAAGCCCATCGGATTTTTGCTTCGAAAGCTGTGTTGCTGAGGGTCAATCCCATATTTGTCGAGGAAAAAGCTCGCTGGGAGAAGGTAGCAGTGAGTCTTGATTCAGAAAATAGACCAGTGCCAATAGCAAAGAGTTTCTGTGTCCTGAATGCTGATTATCGGTTATTGTGATGTCTAATCATAGTTAATAGCTGTTACTCTCATTTAATTATATAGCATTTAAGGTGTGCGGTACTCTGCAGACTAATGAGGAGCGCAGGGGTCTGCCCAGTACAGCACACTGAGTTTTTCAGCCCACTGCTGGTTTCCTCTGGAGAACAAATCAGGCAGGTGGCCGAGGAATACCCGCCAGGGCTCCAACACGCTCTCAATTCTGGTTTCCCACAAAGGAGCTTGGCCTGTGAAATCTGGGCAGGTCTGAGATTTCCCTGTTCCCCAGCTATCTCAAGCTGCTGGAAGAGACCACTGAGTGTACACAGAGTACACCCATGACTGGCTCTAGTATAAAGCTCCAGGCTGTTGTAATAAAGTCCAAGGATAAGATAGTGCAAAATGTCGCCTTCGCATTTACAGCAAGAAACGGAAAAAAAAAAATACCTATGTTGGGTTCCAGGCCTGTAATGGCCTTTTCACAGGAGAGGCCTTTGGTCAAGTGTGCAGACTTCAGGTCGGAGTCAAGGCCTGGGAACCCTTCTCAGAATGGTTCGTTTAGTACCTCATTGGTAGGATGTGTCAGTGTGGCCTGTCCTGGCTGTAACACAGAGCCTTGCTCAGGAATCCATGGCAGAGTGTGAAGTACTGTAAACAAATGGTGATAAAAAGCAAGGTGCTGTCAGCCTGAGAATTTAAGATAATCCATGGGGATTTCTCTTCAGGGGGCACACTTTACCTTCCGCTCTCCCTTTTGTTCTAGTTTCCGCTGCCTGGCCCTTCTGTACTGGAGGATGTTTCGACTCAAGAGAGACCACGCAGTCAAGTATTCAAAAGCACTTATTGAGTATTTCAAGGTGTGTTCCTCACGGCATGTTTTTAGATCAGTGTGTCATTATAGGCAATACAGCATCTTACTAAAACAGCAGCTGTCCTGGGCTTAGTTCTTCCCCCACAAAGTAGGTAGAGTTTTACCACAGACTCCCACGGCGACGCCCGATCGCTTGTCATTTCCAGAGTGGAGTCAGTTCTGCCTTCACGAGGGTCCCTCTTTGCAAAATACACACCGTGTCCCTTCATGAAGGATGAGCAATTTGTTGTACTAAACAGGTATGTTCAGATTATTCTTGATCGATTGTCTGGTGCTCTCCAGCTCTGTTGCAAATAGGTTTTGCAGATTTTGCTCTAAGAATCCCCTCCAGGATTACACTTCCCACTAGACTACCTGTGAGTTCAAGACTTCGAGCTAGATCAGTCCTCAGTTGCAGAGCTTCCACTTATCAGCATCAACAGGTAGGACAGTGCAGTGGGACATGTTCTCACCCAAGGCACTGGTAGGACAGTGCAGCGGGACGTGTTTCTGCCCAAGGAACTGGTAGGACAGTGCAGTGGGACGTGTTTCTGTCCAAGGCACTGGTAAAGAGCCAACAGTGACTTCAGTGCGAGATGCATGAAAGCACTGGAGGGCAACGAAACTGCCTGCTGTGTTACTTGACACTGCTCTGCTGGCTTTGCTTCGCCTGCCACTGCTTCTGTTTTCCACTCTCTGCCAGGTCCAAATCCTGGTGATTTTGAAGAAGACAGGAAGTCATTCAAATTATTTCGATGTATTTTATTTGACAGGTAACTTTTCTTTGGGAAGTATCTCAGGAACAAAATCTTTCAGGTGGAGCTCACCTAGCAGTCAGTCCACCCAGCATTTGATCTACAAACACAAAATTAGCCTCTAATTACAACAAAATTTAATATGAGCATACAGGTGCTTTAAGACAAACTGCTTTGGGGGACCAGAACAGCCATTTGTCTGTGAACACAGGGCTCATCTGTGGAGGTCTTTTTGCAGAGGGAGGTACTTGAAAGGAAAAACATCCATCCTGTGACATTCTGTTAATAAAAAAAAATTCAAATACAAGCACGGATGCTCATGACCGGATTCTGAACACATGAAGACAGTGAAGAAAATTGACAGATCTGTTATTGTCAAACTGAAATTGAAGTCACTGTAATTGCTTCTAAAAATTTAGCAATATATAATTCAACACATTATGTTTCTCTAACAATGACTTGATTTCAGGGGAAAGACATATGTGCCCATTACAGTACTTTATTTTTCTTTACCAGTTCAGAGACTACCTGCATTAAGAATGGGATGGTCAGGCTCTCAACCATGTAAAATGTCTCTTACTAGCAGACAGAAACTGTTTCACGGCAAACATGAAATGGACTTAGACTCTGCTACAGCCAAGGATGAGCTTGTTTTTTTGCAGAGCTCCTGCTGATCTAATGATAGCATAGTTTCACATTAGAAAGTATTCTCACCTTTGAAAGTAAAAATGGAAAAAAAAAAAAAATTCCATTTGCTATAATTTTCGGTGGAAAACAAGCCAATTCTCCACTCATTTCATATTTGGTATCTAAAAGCTTTCAAAACCAAGTGACGTGAAATGCTGACTGCATTAAGAACTTCCACATATATTATCAATCAAAGAAAGAGTTTAAGCCTTGTTACACACATTTGCAGGGAAAATTAGACACACTTTTCTTCTAGAAAAGAAAAAATTATTATTTAAATCTCCTTTAAAGTATTTTATTTCCATTATAAAGAAAAAAAAATTAATGCAGCAGAGAATTAAAATGAAGCCACAGATATTCAGGGGCCAGACACATGACAACAATACGCTCTGTAGAATCCTTATGCCCAACTTTCTGGTGCAGAACTGAGGGGATGCTGGAGTAATACACCTAAAACATAAGAAAAAAGGTGTGGGAAGTTGTACAGTAAGGCAGAGAGAGGCTGGTTACTTTTAAAGCAGAAGTATCGGTGGCTCCACTTCAATTTTCATATTTTCCTGCCTCCAACTCTGTAAGTAAATAACATTTCCCCAGTTTCAATTACACGAGAAAGATGACGGCCAGTAGTTCTGAGGTAGATGAGAAATGAAAAGAGAGAAAAAGAAAAGGAAAAGAAAAGAAAATATCCTGCAAATACCAAGGAGTCCCCGGTTGGTTCTATTTAGGATGGTAAATAAGAAGTTTTCACTTTTTCCCTTTCACACCTTAGCCCTTCCTGCTTAAAAAAAAAAAGAAGAAAAAAAAAAAAGAAACCAAAACCCTTTGAAGGAAGAAGCCACTGTGGGACACTCCAGAGCTTATTTTTCATACCACTTACCTGGGATGTAGAAGGCCCGGTGTCAAAATGTAGAAGGAAAGCCAAGGCACACCCAGCACTGATGCGATCACTGCTAACATACAGCCGGTGTCGGTGTGCACCTGAAAGAGGTGGGAACACAAGAGGCAGTTCAGAGGATACATCAAAACTGAGGAAGAAACCTTTTGAAGAGAGGCTCAGGAGATGGGTCCAGTTTACTGCAGAACACGTTAAGAAAGGACACGACCACTGTGTGTGTAGAAGCAGAACTGGTAATACCAGCCAACGTGCAGTTTGGCCGGCTTCGGACCAACAAAATCCAAAAAGCTACCGCTGAAGTTAAGATGATTCAGTCATGAAACTCTGAAACAAAATCGGGTTTTCTAACTGCGAGGCCTGCTGCATTTTAGACAGAGGGGAACAAGGAGGATAAATAGTGTCTTGGGGTTTCTGTGTGCCCAGCTATCATTTTAGAAAGAATGAAAGAAAATAAATTTTAAAAGTCATTCAGCAGCTGATAAATGTTGCATGGTTGGTGGAAAAGGGCAGCTGCAGACAGAGTGTCCTGACGGATTACTCCTGGCCTTGAAATACATGAAGCTCTTTGTTTATTTTGGCCACAGAAGACCAAGAGTTTTTGTACTGCTGTTAACACCTGTAACTCCTGAAGCTTGCAACACCCGCAGCCTTTCATTTAAACAATATCCGTAAACAGATCTCGAGCTGCAGGACATCACTTGGTCTCCCATGGTTGTCAAGAAGGGAGGCTTGTCCTCCGGTACACAATTATCTGTACATACGGTTTCAGGGCACAGTGCGAGGAGGTCACTGTCCTCTGAAGGATCGGAGACTGGCCGTTGCTGAGTAGGAGGCGGTGGATGGGATGGACTAGAAAAGTTCTGTTTCTTCGACTTCTGGTTTTACATTCTTCTTCCTCACAGGCCCAGGATTAAATCAGTCACTGCATTTGGGAGAGGGGAGGAGTTTTTCCACAGGTGAAATGGGCGGGAGCCTGCCAGTACATTCCCACCAGCTCTTGCAGACTAACTACCGGAATCATTTTAGCGATTCAGTTTCCGTTATTGTGGGCACCTGAATTTCTCCTCCACTGTAAATGCAGTGCTTGTACAAGGTAGTCTCTCCTCAAGCAACGAAACTCTTTAGCCTAAGCAGGGTATATCAGTAAGAGTCTTAATGATGCAGGTATATAAGAGATCCCACGAATGCAAATGCTGCCATGTATTCAGACCAAGGGGACCAGCTCCAAGAGGAATGATCATGCGAGAGATTCTCGAGCCCGCTGGTTAAAACACCCACCTAATCTGAGGGACCCTCAGCTTCACATCCCTGTGGTCAGCCAGGCTGCACAGACTCGCCTGGTCTCACAGGTACTAGGGGAATGACATTTGGCTTTGGGGGCAGGAGAGTGTATACAGAAATCCTTCCGGTTTTCTCCATCACAAGAAATTCCTGCCTAAACCTCACAAAGAGTCCTGGCAGCGCTTTCTTCTGAACTCTCGGGATTTCTGTGAAAAGTTTCAGTTTCAGCTAACACCTCTTCCTAACCAGCCGCCATCCCAGGGTGTTTAATAGACTGTGCTCTGAGTCTGTGCCGCGGCACCACTTCATCACACCAAACTAGGCTGAGTGGGTTTATTGCATCATGAGACTTGAATACTCCTATCTACACATTTTTTGTTACATTTCTTTACTTTTATACTGTTTGATGTTCTTGATTTCATAGTCTTATATAAATTATATGCATCGTGAATTATTTTTTCCTTCACAGAATTCGTCAAAAGCTGCCCAGAACCCATCTCCTTGGGGTGCCAGTGGAAAGTAAGTCTCACAGAAACTTGGAGCAGATTGGCAGTCAGAAATTATATTTTCTTCCCGTCGGTATGTTCTAATGCTCTCATGTTTTTAATCCCAACAGCTTTTAAGTAACAGTATTAATTCTGTTCCCAGGAGCACAGGAACTCCGTCACCCATGTCCCCTAGCCCTTCTCCAGTCAGCTCTGTAGGATCCCAGGGGAGCACAGGGGCCCCTTCTCCGTCTCCTATCATCAGCATCCCGCAGCGCATTCATCAGATGGCCGCCAACCATGTCAGCATCACCAACAGCATCCTGCACAGCTATGACTACTGGGAGATGGCTGACAACCTGGCCAAGGAAAACAAAGGTGAGTGAGTCAAGGTGATGGACTATTCTACAAGACAAACATATGATTTTGATCAGGAAACTTAACTGTTTTGGTAGGAACCCCGTCTGCAAAATAGGACTGCAGAGGTGATTTTTTTTTCTTCGGTCTGCTCCTCGTCTGTTCCAAAACGGCCCCAAGAGGGAATTTTGATAGCTGTCTTGCTCAGAAGCACCTAATATTTTTCTTTATTTGGCTGGTCAGGAGTGGTGAACAGACAGGTTCCAAACATAGCTGTGAGTAGCGTTCACTGCCATCTGTGTCATTCTGGAGAGAAAGGTTTTGTGGGAGGCAATGCATCTTCCTGCCCTTCAAAGTCCTGGAGCTGGATGGGATGCCAAACCACATCAAAAAACAAGAGCACAGTTCTCTTCTGCAGAAGGAAGGAACAGCCCCGTAGCCCTCCCCCCATCCAAGCAGCACACAGATGGGAACGAGGTGCCTCGCTCCCTCTTCAGACCAACTTCTCTCAACTGAACTGGTTTCCATGAGCAGGTGCCTCAGCATCTGACTTGATGGTAAAGTGTTCTTTGGATTTCAGGCTAAGTTTTGTATTGAAGGCAGGGACGTGGACACTATTCAAATCAGAATGAGGACACCAAAGTGCAGATGTGTGTATGGGGGGGGGGGGGGCTAATCTCCCATGGCAGGTGATGGAGCTTTGTTCAATATAAACAACAGAGTTCAGAAAGCGGCGCAGTTCACCCTGAAAGGGGGACGGGGATGCGATTTAAGTCACCTAACCATAGCTACCAAATGCCATTTGAGGTATCCTTGCCTACAGTGACCCTCCGTAAGTCATCCTGTGTTAGATCTACCAGTCTGGGCTCTATGCATCAACCGCCTGAAAGCATCTCAAATGGGCACTACATGGCTTCTAAGTAGGCAACTGAATGAAGTCCCTGGAGGCTAGTTACCCAAATTACTCTTTTGGCTGGGTTGACCATGTTGTACAGGCCTCTGTTTCATGTCCCGGTGCCTTAAATATCTAGCATGTGTATAGGTAGACACTTGTGTGTAGACTTTTTGATTTAGTTGTCCTTAATCTCAACATAAATCGTGCCCAGCATCTGTTTGCTTTACCAAGACTCAATGGAAATGAATGAAAAACAAAGCCGAAGAACTCACTGTTTTGTTCTTTGAAAAGAAAATTGTTGTGCATCAGCCTGTAACATCACGAACCACAGGGCTTTAAAATTAATCTCACCAGCACTAAACCTTCATTCCCATGAAACGTTCAGCTTGACTCAATTTGCAAGAGAATAAAATCTATTAAAGGGTGGCAAGTAGCAAATACAGCTTCACTCTTCTGTTACCAACTCTTTTTTTCTTTTCTTTTCTTTTTTTTTCCCTCCCCCTGTAGATTTTTTTAACGACCTGGATGCACTGATGGGACCTATCACCTTGCACAGCAGTATGGAGCATTTAGTTCAGTACACTCAACAAGGACTTCACTGGGTGCGGAATAGTGCTCACTTGTCATAACGACTGCGTGCCATTCAGACGGACAGTATACCTTCCACGGATAATTCAGTTATTCTGGACACTGTGCTACAGAAATAGTCAACCACAGCATTGATCCAAACAAAGGTGAATATTTCCTCAATATTGAACAGGTTTTTTTTCTGAGTGTAGACATGTTATGTGTACAGTATACGGTGATGTCTCTTCAGAATGAATTATTCTGTACCACTCTCCAAACATTTTCATACACTCGAAATACCAGAAAGAACTGATCTTAATGCACAAAACGTACGCTTTCTATTCTCGTGCTGACAAAACTCAGAACCCAAAATCTCATGGGTTGATTGAACCGAGTGCAATAAGCACAGATCCCTATTCAGGAAAGCTCTCATAGATGATTAACTTTAAGCTTGTCCTGAAATCTCTTTGACTTCAGCAGAGCTTAAGCACATACACAAGGGCTTTCCTGAACCGCAGTGAACGAAGGCAAATCATAGACATGGAGAACATTCACTGCGAGCATGGACACGTCACAGAAGTTTCAATATTCATGTGCCAGCTCCCTCTTTCTTCCCCGCTGGGGACACGGAGGAGTTGTGTAGTCTGCATTAGGTTGGAGAAAGACGGCATTCTTTCATGTGCAAAAAGCTTCAGCAAATTGCATGTATTCCTTTATCTCCTGTCTTTTTAAGTAACTTTACCTCTTGTTCCGCTCCTCACCAACAGTATAACCTACAGTATCAAGCAAAAAGCCTGAAAACAGCTCTGCTGATAGCGAGAACTTAAAAGATGGTGAAAAGTTGCATTCTCTTCCTGACGGTAAATAGATACGTGAAAACATATGGCAAACTGCCATCCACTTAGTAAAGAAAATGTGTTAACTTCAGCTGCATACACGCAGAGAGACAGAGCAATACCTAGAACGGTTGTTGGCTTTGCATGGGAAGGCTTCATCCCACAGATTTTGACTTTCCTATCTTTTTTCATCTAGCAGAAGCTTGCGGCAGTTTCTTCTAGGCTGTATGGGAGCATTACATGCAATTTCCTTTATCTGGGAAGCTGAGTTTGCTGCTCATCAGGCTAAGAACTGTTTCCTGTCATAATCCTCTCGCTCTTTGTGCGTAATCCTCAACTAGGCTTTAATGTTTCTTGATTTATGGGATGTTTTCAGTTCCCATTGACAGGCTGTGTTTTTCATGCCAGAAGAATTAATGCCACAGTAATTGGAGTTTAATTTGGGTCAGCTGAGTTCAAGGCCAGTTCACATCAACTGTGCTTTTACTCGGTGCATTTTGTTCATTTTCTCTCTTTTCTTTTTCTTTCTTTGTATTGGAAATACCAATTTTTTTTTTTTATTATGTTTTTTTTTGCAATCAGATTTGCAGTCTTTACTCAAGTCAGCAGCTCCAGTGACTTTCAGTGGACTGTTCTTCTCCAAGTCACTGTTTGGACCCTTTGATTGTTGTTTTCTAATCTAATTTCCTTATGTATTAAGGAAATGTGAGTACAAAAGACTCTTCAAATAGAAGATAGAAGCAGATGTAGCCACTGACATCGATGGTTGATTGATTTGTCCTTTCTGCCTTTTTTTTCCTCCCCTATATTTGAAGAGCTGCATTTTGAAAGGGGAAAGAAAGAAAAAAAAAAAAAAAAGAGATACCTATCAATGCACCACGTTTTCTTAGTAAAACATCTTGGGTAACACAGGCTGTCTGTACCCTGTGGTAAAGAGCAGGCTTGAGAGCACACTGAGTCCCACGTACCTGCATTGCTTTTGTTGAGGCTGCTTCCTCCAGCGATTTCTCAGACCCAGAGCACTCACCTCGTTCTTTGAAGCAGCTCAGTGGGGTAGCTATTGAGGAACTGCTCTGCCCCAAACCATCCTGAGCCAGTATTTATGTGCCCGTTAGTGCTCAGATACCCCAAGAGAAGTCCTGAGCTCAGGCTGTGGTCAACTCCTAGCACAGACTTGAGTGTTACGGTGTGGCTGGCTTTAAGAGTGAACGTGGACCTGCCTTTAAATGATAAAGTAGACACCCTCTGAGTCCTCCCATCACTCTTAACTCTGGCTGTTACCCACCCCAGAAGGAATACAATTTGTTTGGTCACAAGTATCGTGGAGAACTTGATTGGTGCCTTTCTGTTTATCACTTGCCTGATCTCCAGCTGTGGAAGTCTGCCACGTTTTACTAGACCAGTAGCAATGGATTCTGTCAGCTGCTTCAATACCGTCTGAAGGTATTGTGGGATTTCTCCTCAGATCAGGAAAGTGAAATTCCAGTTAGATTAGCTTCTGTTTTCTTTGACGGTGCCTATGATGTTTATCTTCAGATAAGTTTGGGGGTTTGGGAGCCCTTACTGCTATTTAATGTTGAGAAATTTTAGAAGTGACATATATTACTTGCCTTAAATGGAGTTTAGTTTTATTGCACATGTGGCATTTGAGTTTCAAATATGGAACTTTGAAGCATGTTTATTTTACTAAGATCGGGATATTTTTCTTAATCACGATGAACTCTTTGTATGGATGTAATATGTCAAGAAACTTCAGAGAAATGCAAGAATTAATGCTGTCCTGCTGTAACATTTCCAAATACTAAAGATCTCTTGTAGATGAGTGTCCTTTCTTGTACATTGGTCTTATATTGAATTATTCCAGCTACAGTACCCATTGCTTCCATGGAAAAACACACCGGTTTTTTTTGGTTTTGCGCTGTGTTGTCTGGTGAGCATACTGAGCCTTAACTTCTGGTGGTGCAATAGGAAGAAATAGCAGCCATGTGAACCAACTAGACATAGAAGTGGATTAGAGGTTTTGGCCTTCTCTCCATAGGGTTTCTTGCAGCTATACTACGCTGGTGATGTTATTTAGAATGTTCTTTGGTGCAGAGTATTTGCTGTATTGGGTTGCTGCTCTTTAGGTGCCTGAATGTGGCATGGTGACAACGAATACTTGGTTTCATCTTCTTAGGACCTGGTCTGGAAAAGTGCATGTGGCGTTTAGGTCTTGTCCAGTTAAGCGTATGCTCCACCTTGGGAACCTGAACAGTTTTAGGCACTTTGACATCAGTTGAAGGTGCTCTGCGTGTTCTGGATGGAACAAAGAGACTGTCCTTTGACATTGCATGAAAGACACCGACTTGTTTTAGTCTGTTATCACAGCCCAGAAACGTGCAGGCTTCTTGATGCCATAGCAATATTCAGGTTCATTTGGGGAAAGTAAAGAGTCATTCTGTGCAAATCTGGTGGAATTATGCCTGGAGGGGGAGGTTCATTTACAGACAGAGGCTTTGGAAGCAGTCAGGGTTGGTAAAGCAATGGGAATGGATTCGAAGGAACCATGTATTGCAGGTGGGTGCAACAAATAGAGTGCAGCCCTATAGGATACTCACAGACAGCAAGATCATACAGACCCCTTGGCCTTAACCCTTTGTTATATTCCATGGTGGCGTGAGCGACAGGGAAGAACAAAGCATATGCATAGGCTCGAGTCTGGCCAGGAGCCAAGCACGGTCCTCCCTGTTGCATGGCAGGATACCCCAACCCCTTGTTTGCCTCTTTCTTTTATCCAAATATCACAGGGCTCCGAAGGAAGAGATTATAGTGAACAGAGGTCCTTGGGTAAAGGAGGTTAAGAAGACCGATCCCTAAGTGTAGATACAAACACATATGTATATACTGTAAATCTAAATAGTAATAAAAGTCACTCAGCATGAAGGATATTACTAGTGACTACCATTGATCATCAAGTACTCCTCACTGAGCAGCCATATCACCTCAGAACTGCAGTAGATGGTATCTAAATAATTTGTGTAGCTCATTAATTTAGAAGAAATGCACCTTTGGGGCTGTGCCATAGTATCTCTTCTGTAATACCATTCTGTTCAACCATTTTTCATGGCTACTGATTCAAATCTACATCACTGAAATGTCAGGTTATCTTTCCCCCCCCCCCCCCCCCCCCCCCCCCCCCCCCCTCCCCTCTTCCTTCCCTCTTTCTTTTTTTTTCTCTTCTGTACGCTGTTGTTCT
>JAAGNO010021925.1:14055-32825 GCA_033439905.1 Ceryle rudis
GTACCGACCGCACCACTCAGCTTGGTGTCCTCTGCAGACTTGCTGAGGGTGCCCTCGATCCTGCTGTCTATGTTGCTGATAAAAATGTTAAACAAGACAGGCCCCAGTACAGACCCCTGGGGGACACCACTTGTCACTGCTCTCCATCTGGACATGGAGCCATTGACCACTACCCTCTGGATGTGACCATCCAGCCAATTCCTTATGCACCTAAGGGTCCACCCATCAAATCCATATCTCTCCAACTTGGCGAGTAGGATGTTGTGGGGGGACCGTGTCAAAGGCCTCGCAGAAGTCCAGACAGATCACAGCCACAGGTCATCCCTTGTCCACTGATGCAGTCACTGCAGTAGAGAGCAAGAATCACAACAGCACCTAATGGAACAAACAGCGCAGGTTCACCGAGTGCTGTGTCTCCATTCTAAGAATTTCAAATCTTTTTTGAGGTGGCTGAGCTGCTTTGTGTTTCTGTGAAGGAAATCAGCCTCCCCAGTTGTACCCAGTGTGTTTCTCGTAACGGCCTCACACACAGAATCGTCCGAAGTATTCAAATCATTTGGTATTCCAAATCCAGCTTCACATAACTTCAAGTTAATGGAGATTTTCTCTTGGAATGGTGCGTCGCAGAGAGCTACCTTTCCAAATCACACCATCGTTAGCCAGCATCCCTGGGTCAAAATCCCAGCTCTGTTCTAACGCGTTACCTCCAGAAGTCATCAATAAAGCACTTGTCCAAGATTTGAACACCAGACAAAATGTTTCTGTTGCTGTCTGTGTTATTCAGGCAATACTGACAAATCCTTCCTTCCGTAGCACTGGTTTCCTTTTTCTCCCCCACCTGGTGTTCTTAGATACAAAGTTCTCACCCTGTCAGCAGACATGAAAGGAAACCCTTCCAGCAGCAATGAGCTAGATAACGTTTACCAAAGGACAGGCCTTTCTTAGTCTTTTTCTCACCTCCATCTTGGAGAATTTTGTGTATTGAAAAATAGTATTTTCATTTGCAGTTTAGGTTTATCATAGAATCACAGACTGGTTTGGGTTAGAAGGGACCTTTGAGGATCATCTAGTTCAACTCCCCTGCCATGGGCATCTTTCACTAGATCAGATTGCTCAGAGACCCATCCAACCTGGCCTTGAGTGGTTCCGGAGAATGCATCCACAACTTCTCTCAGCAACCCGTTCCAGTGTCTCACCACCCTCACAATTAAGAATTTCTTCCTTATGTCAAATCCAAATCTACCCTCTTTGAGTTGAAATCTGTTGCCTCTTGTCCTGTCACTACAGGCCCTGGTAAGAAATCTTTCTCCATCTTTCTTCTAAGACTGCTTTCAGTACTGGAAGGACACTGTATGGGTGTCCCCGAAGGCTTCTCTTCTCCAGGCTGAAAAACCCCAACTCCCTCCTCCTGGCCTCACAGGAGAGGTGTCCTATTCCTCTGATAATTTTTGTGGCCCTTCTCTGGACCCGCTCCAACAGGCTCATGTCTTTCCTGTGCTGAGGGCTCCAGAGCTGGATGCAATACTCTAGCTGGAGTCTCACTAGAGTGGAGCAGAGTGGCAGAATCACCTCCTTCAGCCTGCTGGCCATGTTTCTTTTGATGCAGCCCAGGGCGTGATTGGTCTTCTGGTCTGTGAGCATCCATGTCCACCTTTTCACCCACCAGTACCCCCAAGCCCTTCTCTGCAGGACTGCCCTCAGTCAGTACATCCCCTGTCTGCACTGATACTGCGGCTTGGCCCAACCCAATTGCAGGACCTTGCACTTGGCCTTGTTGAACCTCGTGAAGTTTACACAGGTCCTCTCTTCATATCTGTCAAGGTCCCTCTGGATGTCAAGGTCTCTCTGGGGGTCTGCCTTCATCCATGACAGACAAGTCTGTCTTCCATTTGCATACGGTGCCGTATGGAAGGATGGGGACCGCTGGCTTTCCCCAGCAAATCACACGTAACTAACTAGTGTTATGGTCAATACAGGAAAGCATTTTTTATCTCCTCAGCCTTTCATTTTGCCTTCCTAGTCCCACAGTCAGCTCTTCCTGCAGTTCTAATCAATTTTTGCTCCTCAACCCCTTCTCCCAGCCTGTGCTTGTGACAAACAGGACAAAGTAGAGGTGAAATTACTCACAGAAAAAAATACAGAGGGTCATGCAGAGCTGGTCCAGGCAGCTCAGGACCCTTCTGCTTTCTTCTCGTCCCACCCCACCTGTGGGACTGGCACCCCACCTTCTCTCATTATTCCTAGCAAGAGACTTCAGTTCCCTATGGAGGAAGAGACAGTGCTGATGACTCCGTGCACAATCTCTGACGAGCTCTTCTCCTCTGCATTGGAAGGCGTATGAGAGAGACCAGTAATCTGGGGACTGAAAGCCCTTAGTGCTGGTGACTCAAATACACCGTGTGAAGCAGCAGTGTAGCTGGAGGGGTCACAGCAGCATCTCCTGGCCCCGCACCTCTGCCTGACATTGTGTTACTGATCTGACTGAATGAGCATTGCTGCTTTATGACCCTGCGCTAGAACCAGCGGGAACTGGCAGTCTCACACCTACGCAAGGACCTTTTTCAGGCCATTGAAGACACACAGTAAGCCTTGTAATGATTCACTGGGGTTATATAGCAAGAGAGGATGGAATTGGAGAGAAAAAAAAAGGTCCTGATTTAAACACAGAAGTTGGGATTCACCTTGTCTTGTACTGAAGGTCTAAAATAAGCACAATGAATCACAGCCTATAAGTGGTTGTTCCTGTCCACTGGCTACAAAGGGAATTTTGGTGCTGAGTTCAGATATAGAGGTGCTAAATATCCCACCCCAGCCGTACCCGTTGCTAACAGGAGTAGTTGCTGAAATTGGTATATGTCTTAGGACGGCCTGATGCAGGATGGGGCTGAGATCACATTGGAAGGGAGCAGATATGCAGGAAAATAGGTCAGCAGTAAATACATTTCTAAGACATTTAAAGCATACCTTTTAGACTGGGACCATCTCTTGCCCACTCAAAAATTCACAAGGTCCAAATCCAAAGAAGTAGGTAGTTCCTCGGGGACTGAATGTGCACCTTTCTTCCGCTAAGATTACTGAAATAGCCAAAAAAATATATTTTTCAGTTGAATAAACACTCACAGGTGCTTCTTCCATATATTGCCTGGAAGTAGAGCTGGCTTCCTTTAAACAGGAGAAAGAGTTCTTCTGAAGGTGGCATAAGAGATGAGATTGGTTGTGAGCCCATGAGATAACTATGGCTCTTTTTCTATGGAAATCCAACAGCATTTTTCGATTTGTTATGTGAAAATGGCGATTTTATCCACAACGAACAGCCTGTAGGCCACCTGGGGCCACCTAGAGCCTGTGGCCTGTCTGCAGACCAGCAGTCCCATAGTAGCTCCTCTGGCTGGCCGGGCAGCATCCCTTGCTGTAGGTGGAGGCAGAAGGAGCAGTGTTGTGTTGAAGGCTTCAGAGCAGCCAGTTGAAGGTGTGCTCACGGTGCCCCTGGTAGGCTGTCTGTTTCCACAGACGGCAACAGGGGCATGGGAGCCGAGGCAGAGGAGCCAGGCGGTGTGAGAGCTGCTCTCCAGACAGCCCGAGGCTAACCCCTGGTCCTCCTGTGCATGGACATCGCTCCACACTGACCATGGCAGATGGAGACGATAACGGGTGTCACGGATCGTGGCTGCACACGCCTATTGCTTACAGCAACTCCCTGCTTTCCTGGGCATATTATTAATGGAAACCTGGGCTGCGGTGGTGTCTGCTGACCAGGGCCATGTTGCAGTAGGCGTCCTACACAGACTCTCTGCCATGGAGTTGCCACCACGCAGAAGCCAAAACCAAACCACACTGCCGGTGGGAAACAAACGCGTGGGAAAGACAGTACAGTATGGCCAAAAGAACAGGATGCTTACATTTGCCATCGCTTCTCCAGACAGCTGCAATAACTACAGTAGTCCTAATTCCACCTCCCACCCCGTTTCCCATGCTGTACGTAGCACCAGTGGCAATGCAGCGGTCCCAGTGTGGGGCCCAGTCACCAACCGCCCTCCTGATGGGCACGCTGGCATTGCAGGCAGCACATGGCGAGCTACTGGAACACGGCAACTCTTCCCCACCTCCCCTTTTCCCACAGCAAACGTTTAGGTGAGGGTCCCTGGCCAGATGAGGTTTGCAAAGATCGGCTTATGACCAGAATTCTCTTAGTAACAAACCGCAGAGTTTCATTTCCATCTTTTGTTTATAGCAACAAACGTCAGCAAATTTTCTGTGAAATTATTTGAGTCAGGATGGCTTCATTTGCAGCTTATCAAATACTGCTCATGTTTTTCTCCAAGGGTGTGCTCACCCAGCCTAAGCTATAGCAGTTTATCTTCCCACTGACCATAATCCCACGATACGTCCACGTACAGCCGGCAACGTTGTTCACATCGGTTAATAAACGGAGTGTTCTGTACAGTAATTTATGCTGTAAAGTATGTACATATATCATGGTAGCAGTCACAAACACGTTAAACTGCCTTATTTATTAGCTCGGTTAGCATTTCCCCCCTTGTTTCAGAATACTTTAAATGAGTTTTCTCTTTTGCATTAGGTATTTTTTTTTTTTAGTTACTGCATTTTGACCGAATTATCGGGAAAAAAAAATAATTAATTTGGTCTTTACAGTAAATAGACAGCTAAAATTCAAGTAGAAATAGCAAATTCACTGCCCATCCGACTAATATAGCTCTGGTTATGATTAATAATAAATACAGTATACTCTTATCTGTGCATCATAGTATATGGCAGAATTCATATTCCACTTGTGATCGGTACAAACAAGAGCTTTAGGAACTTTCACCTCTTTCATTCTTCCATTGTGAGACAAGAAAATAAAAGTAAAAAATAAACAATCTAAAATGTTCCCTGTGAGAGCTCTGATCTTGTTCCCTCAGGCGAAACTCACGTTGGATCCAGCAGGAGCTTTATGTAAGTAAAAGTACAACAGAGGGACATCACAAAAATAAATGCATCATGTATGAACGGTGCTTGTGCTTCGTAGTCCTTTTCTCTTTAGGAAGAAACAGAAGGAAAACGCTGCATCTTTGTCCCACTCCTTCCTTTTTGCTGTCCAAGTAAAAAGCTGAGATGCAAAACCAGTTGTATTTGTTCCATTCGCTCAAGCAGAACAGAAATCTGTTGGGGATCAGTTCTGAGTCAAACTAGAAACAAGAAAATGTTGCTTCTGTTTGTTTTCGCGTTCAGTTACGTTACGCAACTAAACAGGTTCGTGCGTACAAAGGCAATGAAATGATCAGTGACGTGTTTTACTGTTTGGAGATTTTGCTATGTCCACTGTTCATATAAAACTCATGTAGCACAGTTTCTGGGATGGTGAAAAATCCTACTGTAATGTAACAGAATGAGCCTTAAGGATTTGTAAGAATAAGCACTTTTATATTAAAAAGCAAATATTAATTCATCAGTAAGATTACTTTTTTAATGTGACAATAAACCATGAAATCAACATCCTTCTGTCTCAATTACGCCTCGTCTGTCTCTTTCTTAAACCTTTTTCTGAGGGAAAAAAAAAAACCATGCCTGGCTTTGTGTTACGTCTTTCAGGTCCCACCGCAGTCGCCTGTGCTCCTGCCTAAGCCACCTGTCCTTCTCCACACTCCTGTTATGGGTGAGCTTGTTTGAAACCTTCACACAAGGAAGGGGGAAAATCTCGTTCAATCACAGCAGATCTCATTGCAAGGCACTGGATTTAATGGGGTGTCTGACAGAAGTAAAGCCGTGATAAGAGGCAGCTCCGTGGGGAAAGGAGAACAGAGCCACTGCTACTTTTTCGTGAGGCAGAGGATGAGCACGTAACCGATCCAGACTTTGCGTTATTTAGATGTAGAAGACAAGCCCCTATACCTTAAGACCGCTAACATCTGCCAGTAGTGCCAAAAGAGCTGTCACGTCAGGGGTTGCAGAGCAGCAGCTCACAAGTTTATAGGCCAGTATTGTGATAAACCAACAAGAAATACAAGTACCAAGTACCTCTTCATCCTGCCTTCCCCAGCCCACACACACACACGCGTTGTTCAGCCATTATCTCCCCGATTCCTACAGCTTCTTCCCACACAGGATTGCCATCTCTCAGAAGTACTTATTCCATCATGCGTTTTGGGGCCCAAACCTAAATGCTGCTGGTTTAACATGACCCCTTTGCAGGTGGTAGCTTCTGGGGGTTCTTTTCTACTCGATCAAATATGTGGGGAGCCGGGGACTGGATGTTTTCCTACTTCTTACTGGGGAAATTACTTTTTCCCAAGCCTCACCTGACAGCCGGGGCAGGCACTGGCCGAACATCTCAGGGACAGACCAGAAGAAACCGTCTTCCTCCAAAAAAGTTCTGCACTTTTGTGACTGACCACCGTAGGTGAACACGTGCCTTTGATGGATTGTATCCACTGCACACTGCAGCACGTTAATAGAGAGCTGTTGCTGCTGAGGACTTCAGCATACTTCAGGAATAAGCTCTGGTTTATGATGTGCCATGATTGATGAGGGGCTGACACAAGACATCGCTGCTCTCCGTCACCGCCAGCAGTCTCGGGACGGTAGAACAGGCAATGAATGGTCTTCCCCAGGCACTGCCATCATCGCAGGGTGGAGACAGCTTCCCCAAGCATCGCTGACATACCACGCACCAGAGGGACAGATGCACGTGGCTGTGCTTCTGAGACCACCAAGGCTCAGAGTGAGCCCACTGCCATCTCCCACACCAGTGCCGGTTCAGCTCCATTAACTTCTGCTAAGCTGGACCTTCAGCACTGCCTCTCTCTCTGAATGCCTCAGTGGTTTGCTGGTAATCTGGCAAGATATTCAAGCAGAAATTAACTTCCTGATTTGTTCCTCAAAAACGTAATTCAAGGTCAGGAAAGAAATCGGGCGTCACAGAACTGAAGACCTGGAGGGCCCATTACAATGATCTAGTCGTACTTCCCAGGAAAACACAGGCCATAATATTTCATCAAGGGATTCCTTTATGAAAGGCTAATAACTTGATGAAGAGAAGCCTAATCTTTTATTAAGGCACCCAGTCTTGATTTAAAGACACACAGCAATGAAGGATTTACTGCAGCTCTTGGACTGCTATTTGCTAAAAATTCTGCCCCAGGGATTCACTTTGAATGGTATCAAAGCCAACTGCAAAGCCAAACAGAACAAAAAAGTAACTCAGAACCTGAAGATGGAATATGTGTGCTGAAAGGGGGAAGCTTTGCATTTTAGGGGAGTTTCTGCTCTTAATTTATAGATGTATAGACAGTAGCATTTGCTATTCTGAAGTAGAACAGGCTGTGATCTTCTTCACCAGACGTGCAAGCCCAGAGACAAAACATGAAAGGAAACATTGCAACAAGCGCTGCTGAAATGCAGACGCTGCCCCAGTCCTTTCACATCTGTGCCAAGCTCCCATTCGGAACAATGTGACTCTTACCGAGCTTTTTAAGATTTAAGAATAGGAACCAGCTGCACGCGCCGATGTTTCTTAAAATGAAACCCAGGCTACCCAACTGTCGGAATAAGGTTTATTAGCTTGAAATCTCCTGTACGATAAAGAATTACAAATCAATACAGATGTACTGTTACAGTGTCTCCGAGGACCATTTATGCAACTCCTGACAGTGTGAGTTTCTACTGATTTGATTTTCTGTAGTCATTTTTCAACCGCCAGTATTACAAATCAGCTATAAGAAGCTCAGGTTATGTATGTCAAGAACTATGACTCGATAGCACATATGCCTAAATGTATTTTAAAATAATGGAAAACCCAATCCTACAGATATGGATCTTTACTTTTACTGGTTTTGTTTTGTTTCCCTATTCCCCAGAAAATAATTTCTCAGGCCCACTGTGCTACGGGCAGCTTATGATTTACAAATCCGTCCAGGTAAAGCAGAGAGAATGGACACTAAGCACAAGCAGGGTATCGGTTTTGAAAGGCAGCTGGGGAAAGGGTATCCGTCTTTGAAAGACTGCCTTGAGAGATATCCTCAGCCCGCTCACTGCTGGCATGCTTCTCAAATAGCACTAAAAGCAAGCTTTTGCAGCTCTGGCTAGTTTAGGGTTTAGGCGTTGCAACAAGACACATCATTTTACATTTTACATTTTACATGCCTGGCCCCGAACAGAGAATGAAACTGGAGACCCTACTCCAAGCTGCACATTGTTACCCAGTCCTTATTTGTAGCACGGGTGTTTGAAAAATAACTACAGAAAATCCAGTCGGTAAAAATTCGCACGCCCAAAACAGGCTCAGCAGCAGCCACAGCACCAGTCCCAGCACTCTCTGCCAAGGCCCTGGGACGTGTCACCGCAGCGTGTGTGCTCCGTCCTTACCTCCATTCTCAGACTGACTGACAGCAGTCAGAAAAAAAAAGATCATTACACTAAATGATCCTTTGATGTGATCAATAGAGTAGTTCTTCCCAGCACCCTGAACTCACTGATAAACTGAGAAGAGAGGAAGTTAGGCATGATAAAAGTCCTTCAAATTTCCAGGACACAAGGCGTCATCTCTTTGGGCAAGTGGCTGCAGCCTGGCCAGCCTGGACTTGGTGGATTGTTTTTACAGCTCTCTTCATGATGATGCAAAAATGTTTAGATAGAGCAGATATAATTTGTTCTTGCTCCATCAGAACATAAAGTTTGACTAGAGAGGGATTTAAGGATCTAGGCTCGGGTCCTGTTATCTAGCTTGAGCTACTAGTTTCTTATCTAAACCAGGTATCCTCCGCCGTGCATTAAGCTGTCTGAGTTAAAACACTGCAAGAGTGGAGGGTTTAAGCTTAAACTCAGTGAAGGAGTTTTTGTACCTGAAATTATTTTGTCCTGCTGCTTTACGCCAGTCTCACAAAACTCCTCACCGTCATCCAGACAAAGCCACACGAAGAGGACAAAGCTACATTGTCCTTCTCCCGAGCGTAAGATAGGGGTGAATTGATACCCACTTCACACGCTTTCATACAGCTCCTGTGAAAGCATGAACGGGTGCTTTGAGAAGATGGAAGGCAGTGGGAACCGTCAGAGGAATCCAAAATTCACTTTTGATTATGCCTTTATTGCCTTCTGAAAATTTTACACTAAAGAAACAGAAGTGACCCGAGTGGGTCTGCTTCTCCAGCTCAGCTATTCTATTCATCTCGCCGTTTGCCTTACAAGCGCCGATTTAAAACATGCGTCGGGCACAACCGGCTCATAATGAAGAGAATAGATGACATTCAGATTACACTGCATTTATTAAAGCAATAAAAAGACTCCACTAACCGGTGTCTTCCTAATTTTAAGCAGCGTTGCAAATTGTTCACCATCCTAGTTGCCCTCTCTAAAATTAACTGGACAGATCCTAATAACCTCTACTTCTCCTTTTCAAGTAAGATTGCAGAAACAAATGCTTTGTGGATTGCAGCACGATGTATCATGACCTCGGTACGAAATCCTCTCAGGAAGTGGCAATTTTCCAGGTAATATTCCTCAGATAACTCCTGAACTTCACTCAGCCAACTGCCAATCCACTCCCAGTTTCCTACTCTTGAGAATTTACTCCTTTCCAATACTACACGCTAACGTGAAGGACACCTCGGTTTACCTAGCCAGCACAGCAAAGCAACACTATTGTATGAGTAAGTTCAAAAAAATGAGAAAAAGTTGAAAGTCGGTTCCCCTTTCTGTCTCAAGAATGTTTGGGGGTTTGCTTCTAACAGACAGGACTTTGCCAACCGGGCTCCTATACGATAAAACACAGACCACAAGAGCTGCATGGGAGAGACAAAACTCCAAGAAAGCTTTCTGCACTGAGTTGTAACAGGATGGGGAGCGGGATAGTCTATGTCACGGAGATGTGTCTGAGTGCCTGGCTCCCCGGACAGCCCTGGAGGTCGCTGGCTAATCCTACACGAATGATTCCTGACTTTCCACGGAGCAATCCACATGAGCAAAGAAGCATAGCCAGAAAATGGAGTGCCTTACCATCAGAGCACATAGTACATAGAGGCAAACGAATGTATGGTGGAGTAGGGGTAGCTCTGTTGACACGGAAGGTGGAGATTGCCTTTGCTTGTGTTACAACTCCACGTATCAAGCTGGCCTGAGCGGGTTGGAAGGGATACACCTCCTGCTAAATGTCAAGGGGAGCTCCACCATCATTGCTCTGCACATGCTTTTACATCTAGGCACCTCCTATAGGCATACCATGGAATTCCAGGTGAGCCTGCATTGCTGCCCTTCATGGTGTCTTGGAGGTACTCCCAGAAAAACTAAACTTTAGGGATGATCTGAATGACTACAAAGTGGTAATATTCAAAAACCTTGTAGATCAGCAGGGAAAAGCTCTTACCATGGAGACTGCATAGGTAGTGTGGGCAAAGCACTATAAACCTACTAAATACTTTCAAAGGAAGCTATGAATAGCTTGAGGATGGCATAAAAGCAGACAGACAGCAAAAAGAAGCATTAAAGAGGCCTTTTTAAAATAAGGGTCAGACCTTTCTTCTTGACATGGTAGAAGAAAGGATTTAGGAAGGTGAGATAAGGTCAGGTTGCTGGATAATGAAGACTTTCTGGGTAGCAAGGTATCTGCCAAATGAAGTGAGACAACCTGAATATTAGAGATGCCAGGGAGGAGCTGCTTACAGTAATTAAGGTCTGAGGTGATGAGCTCAGCACCAGCGGCCTAAAAACCGTTACAGACAGCTCAACGGAGACATCTGCTCAGGATCCAGCTGCAACCCAAACTGCTAACAAGATGTTCGGCCACTCGGTGAATGAGATAGCGAATAATGCAGACAATATTCTCCCTTTATACCAGTCAGTGCTGAATTCTCCTCTGGCATACCGTCCATGCACCCCCTCAAGCTCTAAAAGATCCTGCAGAAACAAGTGGAGGCCAGAGACTAAGAATAAGAATAAACAAGGGGGGAGTGGAGGCAGAGGCAGGGACTGTCACAGGAAGATTGAAAGAAATGAGATGTGTTCATCTCAGAAAGGAGACAGATAAGATGGGACACAGCAAGATAAAATACCAAATACTCTAGAGAAGTATCTGACGTTTCTCTTTAGCTTGCTGCATAACACAAGAACAAAGGAACATTCAATGAAATGAAGAGCTCATGAATTCAAAGCTGATCAAAGGAAATTCTCTTTCACATAACGTGTAATTGGACAGTGGAAGACGTCACCACAGGAAGCACTGAGGTCAAGAACTGTGCAGGATTCAAAGAAGGACTGGATGGATCACAGGAATATCCAGTCAGAACGATTATGCTAAACTTTGGAAGAAGTAAAAAGACAGGCCTTCAGAATTTAAGCCAGCACCTGACTACGGGAGAATTAGAATTAGGTTTCTATAGGGGTAGATCATCCCACATCACTCTCTGAGGTCTTTCTATCTTCTTTGCAAGCAGCTGAAGCTGGTCCCTTTAAGGCCAGGTCTACATGAACTACACAATTTCTATTTCCCCACTTCCACATCAGCCTCAGAGGCAGCGAAAAGCTTCGTCTCACTGCAGCAATGTCAGCAAATTCCAACCTGCAGTTTTCCACTAGTGATACATCCACAGCACCACAGGTCATAAATCAGCATGACGTGTTTCTGTCACAACACAATTTCTGTTAAAACGGGGGCGATGACAGTGGGGCTGTAGCCATGAAGCCATGGAGTGGCAGAGTTCGCTGCCTTCCTCACCTCACCCCAGAGTCAAGCTCAGTCTTGCCTGCTCCTTTTCACTGTCTTGAACTCCCTTCTACTGCTATTTTTATATCTGGGTCTTTACTGTCCTCCTGCTTCTTCCACGGGACAGTAGTTGTGCATCACGCACTTGATTGAGTTATATGTTCCTGGAGCTGTATTCACCCTTAGCTAACTTAGTGAAGTCAGAAGAAAAACATCCGAGGGTTTTTTTTGTGCAGCAGCTTGTTAAGTTTCTGCTCTCTGCTCAGTACCACTTCCTTAATTTTTATAATCTCGTCACACTACAAGTATTGTCTGGCAACTGTACTGATCATTACTATAATTATAAAATCTCTTTAAGGTCTCTTTGACCCCTCAGAATGAGCCTCTTAACTTTGCCTCAGAACCGAAGTCATCAAACCCATCAGAGTTTAGCTGCTTTATAACGCACCTCTCTCCAACCATAACCTTCCCGAGACAGTGACCCATGCTCCCTGCAGTATTCTGGAGGGGCCTAATAACCATCTTCCAGGGGACTGTATTGCCTCTTTTGTGGTGCATTATAGCACACCGTTCCATCGGGCTGGGGTCTTGTTTGCCTTTTTTATTGCAGCTGTGCACTGAAGTGACAGTTTCTATGATGTTTTTTTCCCCACGGTAACCCCTTTCTCCCTCTGATCTGCACGCTGGATGTAATACCCATTCCCTACGTTTGCTCTTTGTTCCCAGACTAATTACTTTTCATTTTCTATACCAAGCAGCATTTGCCATCTGCTGGTTCATCAACTAAATGATCCAAATCCCTTTTGAATCCGCTTGCATTGTTCCTTATCACTTCTCCGTGCTTCCAGTTTTATCATCCAAGCAGCAGAGATTTTACACACACAGAGCTCATCTGAGGCACAGGAGCAGAGGCATGGGAAGCCACGGGATCTTCTCGCACTCTGGGCAGAGCAGCCCACCTGGATTTGCCACCTGCTGCATTCACATAGAGAAGAAGGGCTAGCTTTGGCAAAAATTAGGCTCACATATGCTTCAAGCAGCATGAGGTAGAGGATGGCTTTAAGCCCAGGCCCTGTGCTGGAGGACAGTGCAAGGCAACGTCTTACACCAGGGCTCACAAAGATTGAGGATGGGCTGCTGCAGCTTTCAGAGAGCCCATGTGGTGTGTCCACACTGAGATACAGCACATACTCCCGTCCCCACCTCACAGCTCTCACTACTAGTACTGGAAGGAGAGACACACGTCACATCTCCTCCTGACACCGGGTCCTGTTTGTGCGTGTGGGTCTGTGTCTGCACGTGTGTGCACACGGGGAAAGGGGAAAGGAGAAAGGAAACAAAATGAGGCTTCTCTTAGATAGAAACCAGCCCCACTATAGCCCCGTAGACAAAAATACACATTTCCTCGCAGCCCAACAGTGCAATTTCTGAAAAGCCAGCACAAAAAAAAAACCCCTTGTTCTGAAATGTCCCACGTGTGAAAGGCCATATGTGTGTGGAAGAAGCAGGTGTCGGGTGGGGACACATACTTTTCCCCCCTCTGAGCACCAGAAGAGCGCAGGCTAAGCACTGATGCTTTAAAAGCAGGGTTTATGGGCAAGCCTTATGCTGCCCTGATGCACGTGCCACATGGCACTCTCTTGGAAACTCTTCTATCTTAACAAGTCTGACTTGCTGGTCGATTGCCTTGGCTGGATTTTGTTCGTCATTTAAGGTAAAAAATTCTCTCAGATTACCCAGAGTGAGCAATCTTTCGGATGATCTTTTCCAGTCTTCCCTTGAAAGCACTTCATGCACTTGAGGCATTTATCAGTTGCCTCTACATCCAGATATAAGAAGAACTAGACACCCTGTGCATTTTCCTGCACATTTTCTAATCATTTAGTTATAAAGAAAATGACCACAGAGTGGTGAGTTCAGAAAGTTAAGAATTTGCAACTGTTTTATGGCCCAGACGTAAAAAGATCTATTTTTTCTTTAAAGTGCATGGACTCTTCTGAATGCCAAGTTCAGATGGACTGGGCTTGATTTCAAACATTTGCTGCTCCCACTTAAAGTGTTTTAACATGGTGATTTGAGGTAGGAGAGCAAAACATGGATAAATCTTTAATAAGCTACAAATGTCAGAGGAAATCAGTTGTGCTATGCCTTTCTCGAGCAGGAAAACAGCATACTCAGCCTAACTCATTTGCCCTTGGCTGTTACTGTGATTGGAGATACTACATTTTATCCCTCAAATCCCACACACTTAAAATCGGCTTGAGTTCTAGCTGCCCAGCATTTCTGAACAGTAAGTTTTCTATTTGACAGCATTTGCTCCATAGTGCATTCATATCCCCTGTTCTGCCAAGATGGGGCATTAGGGGAAGAAAAAAAGAGATTTTCTAATTCGTGGCAGCATTCTGATAATCTTTATTAATATATAAGTCAGAGGAACTAACCACAGGCATGAGCTGAAAGATTTTTCATAGTCCTCCTCCTCATTTCAGGTCTCTATGAAGAGAATGAAGCTCCAAGCCAAACTTCACTCGGTTTCATGTCTGAAGAGTTTGCATTCTGGGAGAACAGTGACAACCAATATTCTGCCTTTTTCAACTGTAAAAGTCCTGCAGTGTGGTTCAGACCTGCTCCTGTACGTCGCAGCTGTATGATCTGTGCAGGGTGCAGCCTGCAATTCGGGAGTGAGATTCGAGCATCCGTAGCATTACTCAACTCACTGGAACTTTTGAAAGCCTCCTCTACCACAAGAGTTAGACACAGTCTGGCACATCATTCCTTCTTTCCCCTCTGGCAAACTTGCATCCATTAAAAGCAAGACAGCAACCCTGCAAAAGGGGAAGGATCATGATGTTCCCTCAAGAAAAACATGACTTTCCCTATCTCAACATCTGAAGCAATTGAAATTCTCTCCAAGAGCATTGCAGAGGCCTCTGTCTACATGCAAAGAAACCCTCTATTGATCAGTCTCTTGCTCTGGCTCACAAATGTCCTCCCGTTCTTTTCCTATCTCAGCACTAGATTTTTTCTTTTCTATTACTTTCTACTACTAGCTCAGTGGTAACATTCACACCATTTTATCCTGCTGACATGCCGTCCTCTTTTCTCCGTGTTACCATCCACATTCTGTTTATCCCTTCCTCAAGTGTTGCGGCAATTCTCTCTCTCTCTGTGACTCCACACTGGGCTGAGTGCCAGAGTTGGCCAGACCAACTCAAGAGGCTGCTTCCTCAGGAGCTGTCAGCGGGTTCCCCAGCAGCCCGGAACAGCCAAAGGACAAAGTGGTCCCCATTGCCCTTAATGTGCCTTCGATCTCCTGGGGCTTGAACGTTTCACAGGAGTGTCCAGAGTTGAGTTTGAAGACATTCTCTCTGTTAACAAGCTTTTGTCATTTCACACTCATTGCACAGTGTGTTTCCCAGGTAGCCGTTACATCTGATACTTGGCTTTGTAGCAAAGACATTTATTTTGCCTTATCCGATTGTCCCTTTCCTCCCTTTTCCCATATCTTTTGCAAATAAAACAGAGATGGGTTCTGATGCTGTAGCCCATAACCTGCCCTCATATAAGAAGACTGTGATGCATGGCAGAAAAGTGGAAGGATATAAGAGACTGACATTTATGAGTAAGATTCATCTTAGTTAATATCAAACGTTCCACAGCATAGACCTTTACATATGAGCTAGTGACCCTAGGGTCTCTTGACAGTCAGCAGAGACAGGTACATTC
Organism: Ceryle rudis; assembly: GCA_033439905.1. Taxonomy (NCBI): domain Eukaryota; kingdom Metazoa; phylum Chordata; class Aves; order Coraciiformes; family Cerylidae; genus Ceryle; species Ceryle rudis. Next base: position 29,477 of record JAAGNO010021925.1, read on the forward strand.
AAGGCTAGTTCGGCTGCAGGTATCTAACTTAGGAGAAATCAACTCAATCCTTCATTTCTGGTTCCAATTGCATCTTCCGTGTCAGCACTCCCTAAACTCACTGCATCCGCTTCGCTTGTTGTCCATGGCATTTTTCAACGCTCACATTCTTGGAGATACCACAAGACACATCATGGGAAAATATGCCAGGGTGCAGCTCTGTCTTCCAAATTACCTCAGGATCCTTCCTGGCTGTTAACTGGATGTTGCAATAGAATCTGTGTAACTTGTTTTTCCAGATATGGCACTCACCATTATTCACTTAAACCCTAAAAGACAGAACGAATGGATTGACTCATTTCCACCACTGAAAAGCTGAGTTCTTCTAGGGCTTTATAGAGAAAGAACCCCAGCAATAAACCTCGCTGTCTGTGCAGAGATAAAAGAGTAGGTAAGCCAGTTTGAATGCTGCCAATGGCATCTATTAAAAACCTGATCACAATGCAAAGAAAAAGAAATAAATCACCAAACCAACCCTTGGAGGCACTGAACAGAAGTAAAATATATGGTTTTCCATATAACTGAGATTTCAACGAATTCCGAGGAGAAGGAACACGCTAACTCTCAGTAGAAAAAGGCTAAAAAAGAACTGGGGGTAACTGACCTTGTAAGAGGAACATTCTTCCCCTGCCTCAGTAGAAATACAGACTACCTGGAGCTCACAGCAGAAAACTAACATTACAGAGAGGAAGAACTCTCCTCCCATGCAACTTGTTAACAGGCCAACAGAGGTCTGAAAATCCCTGCAGTCAGCAGGGGGTGGCTCGGCCGTTGGGTCACGCACGGCGAGGAGAGATCCGCATTTCTGAATGAGGAGGAGTTAGGTAAGAGACACCACTTTAGGCTCCTTTGTATCACGGCGATCCAAGACGCCCACCTAGGGTTTGGTTGTTGGCTTGGGGGTTTTTCCAGTTGTCTAACTGTGACTCTGTTTGTTCTGAACAGACCATCCTGTGCTGTAGCAAGCACCTGCTTTAGGCAAAACTCCATAAGGATGTCCAACTACGCTGCAAGCTCAGCTGGAAATCATGAAGAAAGTACAGTAAGAATCACAGCAACTGAAATCAAGGATTCCATCTCAGCTTCTCTTCGAAGTGGAGATGCAGAACTTCTAATCAGTACGTGAATATCAGCCTCGGAAGACTATGAAAAGGTCACCGGCATAAAGGCACTCATCGTATCTATATAGAGCCAGTGTATTACTACTTAACACCATATTGGAGTACGGAGTCATGGGTTGAAAATCACTGAAAGTGGGGCTGCAGGGGGCGATCCACTCAGGTATATTTGCTCTTCATCAAACCAATTTTGCATTGAGGGAGCTACTGAAATGAAGACGCCAGAACGCTGTCAGGATGATGCAGACAACTTAGGAGATGTGCAGTTTTCATCGAAAGTAAGTTCCACTGCAGTGTCCTAAACTGATTCAGCACAAAATTAGCCAAAGTAGAGCTTGTTTTTATGTAGTCTTCCCGGTTCCAAGGGCAGATGTATCCCTGACATATGACTGGGCGGGGAGGGCTCTTTGTCATTCAGCTGTGACCACCACAGAGTCTGCACCAGCTGAAGAGTGTTGCACCCATCAGCAGTAGCAAGCAAGGAGAGGAGAGGACTGAGGGATTTTTAGACTCTCCAGGAAATCCATACTTAGTGCAAAATCATAGAATCACAGATTCGTTAAGGTTGGTAAAGACCTCTAAGAGCATCAAGTCCAACCGTCCACCCAACATTATCCTGACCACTAAACCACGTCCTGAAGTGCCACATCTACAAATAGGCCTGATGCACTGGTCCATACTGGCCACTTCTGCACCGCTCAGAAACGACTCCTGAGGAGTAAAGTAGGCTGATAAAATAAAGCCACCAGAACAGGCTCACGTGCCAGCATTTTTGCTCTTCTTCACTGGGGCAGGTTGAAGACACAGAAGTACCCACTGGTGACACCTTTCCCTTCGACCGCTGGTTTTGTGGACGGCAGCAGTAACATCACATCGCTCCATCGTTAGCAAAATGCCTGGAGCTAACTGTTGGCTCTGATTCTTTCCAACAGCCTTCCCAGGTTTGTCTGGTTTAGGGAATTGTTTTGCTTCCCATCATCTTTTTCCCCTAGATCTTCGGTACCGAGAGGAGATTTTGTGCAGAGACCCCCGGCCATTTCCCCTAATGCCGGGCCCACGTGGAGTCAGCTGCTCTCTGCGAGTTTTGATCTCACGTTGTTTTATCCTGTCAGAACTGTTGTTAGTAACATGCTCGGAAAAAGGGAAAAATAATTAAAAAAGGGGTTGTTTTCATGTGTAGAGTCTCCAACAGAGGCTTCTTTTTAGTGTTTGTTGTTTGTTTGATTGTTTTGTTGGTTTTTTTTTAATTTGGTTTGGTGGGTTTTGTTGGGGTTTTTTTGTGGTTTTGTTTGTTTTGCTTGTTTGTTTTCTTTTGGGCATGTTTTTTTTTTGTGTGTGTGGTTGGTTGCTTTGTTTGGTTTGGTTTGGTTTGGTTTGGGGGGGTGTTGTTTGGTTAGGTTTTTTTGTTGATGTTTTAAAAATCATGCAAGAAAGACAGGGGTCTCTATCCTTAGAATCTTCCTTAGCTTCCTTCACTCGTGAAAGGGTGAGAGCAGCTCTACTCAGAACTGATTAATTATCATTCTAATCAAATATATTCAGCCTAAAAATATCTGACTGCATCGTGCTTTAGGAATTACCAAAACCTGGCGTTGTGGTTAAAAAGTACGTGTACGTAGCGATAGGCCCCCATGTCACGGAACAATCTGAGAACTAAATGCCGCAGATGAGACTTTACACCAGCAGTTTCACCAGTAGCCGTGAAACAATAGTGCTCGGTCAGCAAACTGCTGCGATAATCCCATGTCAGTCTTTAGGGCCCCGCCACAGCAGGCTGTGCTACTACAGCACTGCAGGAGTTGGGAACGTGTCTCGGCCGTTCACCATCACTCCCTACCCTGCGAGAGAGCCAAGACCCCGTTCCCTCCGGCTCTCTGGCTGACGGCTCAGCGGCGGGGGGCTCACGGGGGCTGCTCAAGCGGAACCCCGCTGCACGGCTAAAGGGCCTCAGGGCACCCGCTGCGCGCTGCCCCGGCCCCGCCGCAGCCCGAGCCCCGGGCGGCCGCGGCTGCTATGCGGCTTCGCGGCCCACGGTCTCCACCGGGTAAGCGGGGACGCGCCGCCACACTGGCCTTGCGGACTGCACCGGGACCGCCATCGGGAATCCCCCACCCCCCCCTCGGCCGGTACCGGCGGTCACGGGTTTCTCCCCCCCCACCCCCCCCCCCCCCCCCCGCCCCGCCCCGCCGCCC
>JAAGNO010021928.1:5449-25839 GCA_033439905.1 Ceryle rudis
GGCTGGTCTTGCTTGTGACCAACAAAGTGTTTTTAACCTACATCTCTGAAGCCAACAAGACACTCCCAATATGCCAATCAGCCCATAACACCTCATACCTACCCATCTAGTTTTACTTTCTTCTTTGCCCAGCTTCCCTTTTGAAGGTACTATAAACGCAAGTGAAAGGGTTTGAGGACACACAAGGGAAACCAGACAAGCAGTCAACAGATGCAGTGTGAACGGTGTGATGGTCTTTGCATAAGTTACAACCCAGAGCAGAGGGGAAAAAGCATTTCTCGGAAGGAGACATGGTTTCAATTTCATGCAGATTTCTGACTCCTACAGCTAGCTATGATCCACAGGAACATTCTGAAAGAGGTTGCTTTTTCCTTTTTTTTGATCCTTTTCATCTCTCCTACCAAAGTCTTTTATTATTTTACAGCCTGGACTGCAAGTTTCTCACACAGAGCAAGAAAGAGTCCAAAACAAATCGAAAGATTAAATGGGCTTTGAAAATGTAAAAGGGATCAAACTGTTTTACCTGATCCAAAATTAAGACCTGTTTCAAATTCTGTGTTTGTGGTTTTTTTGTTGGTTGGGGTTTTTTTTTCTGTTTTGATAATAAAACACACTTTCTTTCCAGTGATAGTTCAAGTGTTTCTGCTTAACATTTCCCCAACTTGGATCTAGCTAAAATACAAAGGGCTTGAGGTTTTGTTTGTTTGTTTTCCCACAACACATTAGAAAATGCAGCGCAAGCTTTAATGACTATGTTTGTTTTAACACGCCTTTTGGAGGACTGTAGGCATTTATGGGGGAATGAGGTAATTAATATATTACTTAGACATGCAAAGACAAGTTGGAAGCAACTGTCTTTCTTCTCTTGATATGGCAACACAATCATTAAAACAATAGCTTCTTATATCTTTTTTTTTCCCTCCCTCTGTTCACAGACCACTCAAGTTGCTTGTTTAACTCAAAGCTTTAAAAGCTCACCATATTTTCAGAACTAGTAATTTCTTGAGCGCATTGTTCTTTCCAACTTATCTGAAGTAGCAAAATTAAAATCAAAATTGCAACCCCTTTAAGGAAATGTTGGTATTCAAGTAAACTGAAGAACTCCCCTGTTCTGATTTCAGCCTCTGAAAAAATGACTTTTACACTAGATCCATTTCTCTACCAGACTCAGTTTTCCCATCTATTAAGTTGGAATCACAGCCTTTGCAGAGGCAGCAAGAAGATGTAAGTTTAGCTGATCCAGCCGGCTGTGAGAGGTGTCAGGCACCCAAGAGTCTGGGATCCACAAGCAGATGAAGGAAGGATTCTGGTCATATTGCTTCCTGCCTTGCAGAAAGCCAGGTGGGCAGGTGAGGGTAGATGCCTAAACCAGTGTTTCTAAATTGCAGGGTCAAGGAATCAGTCATTGCTCTAGGCAGAAATAAGCACTTTGCCAGCTTGATAACAACAGAGCTGAGACACAGATTACAGTTCCTTTAATTTTCTTCCAGTTAATTAAATGATCAATTCCAGTACTGGCTTCCAGCCATGACAATGCCAGCTCTCCAGTTTACAAGAGGCTAATCAATTGGCATCATTTACAGCAGTGATACGGGGGTTTATTTTGAAGCCAAATATCAAAATGCAGAGGCAAAATACTGCTTTTATTCACAGCAAATTGAGATCTAATGCCCCCAGAAAATCCCAGTGAAGAGAAGAATGGTACAAGTAGTTACAGCTTCAGCTTGGGTGGTGTTTTCAGCACTCTGCTTACCATAGACTTCCTGCATGACCACAGACAAAACACTTAAGTCCAGATATGCAAAGATATTCAGGCAAGAGAGATAAAAATCAGTTGGACTTACATACATAAATAATTTGTGGATCTGGTCCTTTGGAAGGGATACCGAGTTCACTTATGAGTGGGATAATAGGTACTTTCCAGCAGAACTTCACCAGCTCCCATCATGGAAGACAAAGGCCAAGTAAGAGACGAGGAAAGGCAGTGACTGATCAGTTCCAGAGGATTTGACCACAAAGCAGCATCTGAGTGATCTGCCTGGTGTCTTCTTAGTGCTACCCACCTCATCCAGCAGTAACAGAGGCTGACGTCCCCTTTGATCGCTTTCCAGCTGTTGGTTCAAACACTTCATTCCCAAAGACCCTAGCTGGAGACAGTGTGGAGAGCAGGGGAGGGGGGAGAAGTGCAGGGCAGTGAAACAAGGACCACAAGTGCTGGGTTGTCAGGGCACTTGGACAGGTGGGAAAATTCAAACAAAATAAAACAGTTGAGGCATAGAATGGGCTGTGTTGTTAACGAAGAATTCAGCAATCCTGTCAGGTTATGGTAGGAACACAGCATTTCACAGACCAGTGAAACCCTGAGTTTGCAAGTCAAAGGATGTCAGCACAGGATGGAAAGAGTTTTCCAAGGAACCGTGTAAGCAAAATTCAGAACCATAATGACAAACCTCTCTTTGCTATCTGAGATCACATGTTAAGCAATGAAACTGTTTATCAATAAGAGGCAGCTCATGAGCGTGGGAAACAAAGATCTCATAGGAGCTGGATCTAGATAAGAATGACCACAGACCTCACCATTTTCAGAGCCAAATGAAAATTTGTTTATGCTGCCAGCTTTTGCTCAGTGCAAGCCTTTAGTACATACAGGTATTCAAGCAACCAACACAGAGAGAGACAGACACAAGCTAATCAAGTTTTCTTTTTCCTGTTGTCTTGGAGGGAGAGAAAAAAGTTAGTTTATGGATGTAATTTTAATTTGCAGACAGTTGAGAAGCCCTCAGTTCATCATGAGCAAAATACCTCACCAAAAAAACCCAGGCAAACAACCAAACAGATAGCAAGGTCATAAACCAGTTAAATTTCATCGCTCCTGCTTTTATTAAAAAAATAAAAGAAAAAATTAAAAATAATGCAAGAGGACTATAGCAATAGCATCTCTACTACTCATTTATATTACCAGAACTGTTACACAAAGTAGAGAAAAGACAGTATTGCCTGCAGTCTCCCCCAGGTAAAAGCAAGCATAGGCCTGAGTACAGCAGCTCATGGATTATTGATAGAACTAGCAGCTGAACATGAAACCATCTTCTCCCAAAGCAGCAGCAAAATAAATCTAATTAGTGGAGTAGAGCATAGTTTCTGGAGAAGGAAGAATCCATTCTGGTGTAGCAGGAACAGCTTTTCAGGGTTTTAAATTGATTTAAGCTTGAAAACAAACTAAAAAAAAAAAAAATCACCCCCTTAGGCACCAAGATCCATAGGAGACCTCACTGAGGTGAGCTGAGCTAGGAATTCGCAAGCCAGAGTCTCAGGAGCTGTTAGAACCGTTTGTATCACTCTAACAGATTTATTGGGCAGGAACACACGCCTGGCTCACCCGGTGCTCACAGTCTGACATGTCCGGAGCACCGCACCCTCACCCATCTGCCAAGAACCCCTAAGGCTCAGACAGACAGAAAGCGTTGCAAGTGGTAGAGTTAGGGGGAAAGAAACACTTCGGTAACATCTCCAGCAACTCTATAGCCCATCTCCCCGACTGAGCAATGCCTCTTATGTTGCATCTTGGTGCAGTCTGGCTTTCCCACAGAGAAGGGGACACCGGAGAGCCTGTGCGCGGTGTCCCCAGTGTACCAGGCTGCAGGAAAGGCTGGGACAGGCTGCTCTGCCTGCATGGCTTCTCAGTGGGAAATTTGAAACTTAGAACCCTAACCTCAACAAAACCTGAGAGAAAACACCCCCTCTTCCCTCAAAATACAGACACGTAGGCTTGGCTCAACCCAAAGGTCAGCTCATTGCTGGTCCATTGACTTCAAGATCACACAGGCAGCCAGTCAGCTCCTCAGGGATACAGCCCAAGTTTCCAAATTCACAGATCTGTGTACTAACCACCAATCTTCCTGGCAGGGAATTTCTACAGACAAAAAAGTCCCTCACATGCTTTTGCCCCACCAAGAAAAGACAAGTAGCTTGCATCATACAACTTTTATTATATTTCCCTGCAAAGCAAACTTGTCTTAAAAAAAAATGGGCTGCAAGTTACTTAAACAAGCTGAAAGCTACCCAGGAGAAATGTTTCTTTTTCAAAACATAGTTATCTCATGTCCAGGAGCCCTCATTAATTTGAAAAGTTTCCACATGACCTCAGAGTTTCTGTAGCATGTGTGAGTGTTCTGCAGTTTCTGCTGCATATGGTGGTAAGAAATTGTGACTGCAGCCCCATGGAAAGAGTAGTATAGTTCTGTCATGCCTTTGACAGCAGAACCAGTTTATTTTTTAAAATAAAGTATAAAACTGCACATCTCAGTACAAGTACTTAACCAGTACATATGCATGCTCACCTGAAAAGTGCTGCTAAGCAGAGGTAGCTGCTGGTCACAAAGTTACAGCCCACGTCAGACACAGGGATGCTTCTGAGAGTGGATGTGGCCAGCTTTGAAGTGCTGAGTGTCAGTGAAATCAGGCCAAGCTCTTGCAGGCTCAGAGGAGGGGTACGAGGAAGATATAATTTCCTGGAATTAGCTAAGACAGCTGACCAGAGAAAGTCAATCATCTCATTGATTAGTATCTCTTCTTCCGTTGGCCCTCTCTAATCTCTTCTGCCTGGGCAGCTCCTCCCAAACACCTCATTGCTAAATAGCAATTAAGGCATAAGTACACTCTGTATTATAACCTCGCTCACAAGCCACCCAGTGCTGCCAAGCCTGGTTGTGATAGTGGGACTCTGCCTCATGTCTGGCTGCTTTCCTGTGCCAGGAATATTGATCACTCACTCTGAAATGACATCAGAGTTCATGTCCTGTTATAACATGATTTTGACCTTTACAAAGTGACTGCAGTCTCTGCAGGGCATGTGATGTTAAATGGGGCCGGGTTCAGGTGACCATCCCCGTTCCCTGCTCCCAGGCAGGTCCTTCCCCAACAACTGCTTTCTTCTCTGCTTGGCTGGCTCTTAAGCTGTCCTTTCTCCTTCCAGGTGATGGGAAGCATTAGTAGTCCACCATATATTCAATGGCATGTTGCAACTCTCCAGTTAGCACTCACTGCAGCACCCATGCAGACACTCGATGTGCTGCCCACAGAGCCCATCAGGGCAGGGAAATCCAGAGCCTTCCCCTTCCACATTCAGCTTATCTCCAGGAATATAGGGACCAGCTATGGAAAATGGCATCTCCATTTACCTGGCTGGGTGTGCACCACTTCGGAGTGGGGTTTTTGTGAAGCTGAGGCAAAGGGGTTTTGATGGGACACCATGGTCTGGCAGTGCCTGGGGTGGGAACCAGGTGTGATAACTCCTGCAGAGCAGGGACTCGCTGCCAAGTTGAGGGGATGTGCATGAAAGAGTGGAGAACAGACAATGAGAACCAGCTGACTCTGTAATCCCTCCTCTACACAATCTCTCCTCTCCTAAATCACCTCTGTAACATTTTGCTGTGGCAGGTCATAAGGAGCAGATCCCCAGGTATGAAACAGGACACTTCACCAAAGCACACTGAATCTGACTCAGTTCACCAATCCTGCTGAATGCATTAGCTTCCAAGCAAGCTGTTCCCTCAATTTCTTCTGCATATCAGCACGGCTGAGTGCATTTCCCCTGTGGTGACAAATGAGGAGATAAAGAGTTATTTTAAAGTCCTGGAGACTTGTGCGAGAGCAGTGTGAGGGCCTCTCTTCTTTAAACACCGCGTTGAAAAGGCAAAGAAGTGAGCCTGAGAAGAGGGAGGCTTTCCTGGAGCATCCTGCTGAGCTGTCCTTGGAGGTCCTCAAGCGCCTAAACCACACTGGGGACGGGTAAGCCACCACATGAGGTGGCCAGAAAGCACAACGATGGTAAACACATGACTCAGGCATAAATTGGTTTCAGCAGAGGCATGGTAATGCACAAGAAATAAAATGGGACCTACCAGCACAACGTTTCTTGTTAACCACATATCAGACTCGCTTGGCTTTCCGAGGAGAAGACAAGAGGAAGGAGAAACTTACTGAGGAGCCACGGCTCAGTTCGTGCCAAAATGTTACTCTAGATGTAAAAGCTGAGAAACTCCCATCACGGTCCAGGGGGGTCTGCATACACATGAGGGATGCAGCAGGCAATAAAAATGTGAGGCAGAAACAGGGGCAACACTGGGGAGAGACAGGTGAAAGCCCAGAGCCTGGTAGCAGTCTGGGCAGTGCTGGAGGACCTGCCAATCCTGCACAGAGCCTGAATGTGAGCCAGAGCTTTCCCAGATGGGTTCCCCTTGTTTTTTCTCTCTAGAAAAGAGACTTTGAGTTGGGGCAGGTATCTGGGGCTGCTCACTGTGCCCTGCTGGCTTTGGAGCGGTGCGGCCATCAGGAAAGCTGGCCATGCGTGTTGCTTTAATAAACACTTTCTTCAAGCAGCATTTTAATGGGATCTTTTGCCTCTGGAGGATGTGACGTATGGTAACAGTCTGTCTGCAGAAACACTTGCCCATCTGTCTGTAGAAATAGGCCAAACAGGGAGTTTTCTCCTCATTCACACACACACACACACAAAAAAAGGCATTATTTTTAACTTAAAAACTCACGTGCTTTCTCAGAGTGCAGACACAGTGTTGTCAGCCACTGGGGGAGAGCTTTTCTCTCCATCGCACACAGCAGGATCTGCTGCCAGGCTGCCGGACAGTAGCTGCTCTGAGTGCCTCTGTTTATACTCATGGAATATATTTTATGCTTTCCAAGCCTGGATTTACTGAAGTCCAGCACTTATGGAAAGCCACTGGATATGAAAAAAAAGGCACTAGGATTAAAAATGTACAATGTTAATAGCAGCAGTGATTTTTAAAAGAGTTAACATACATAGAAAATATGGCTGACCACGTTTCATAGCTGTTTAAAAGATGAATGGTATTTTGTGGCAAAATATGTCTTTCTGTAACAGGTAGAGAAGGAACATCTGGGGCAGAGGGACTCAATGACATAAATTTGTCATCCTGTGTATTTTGGAACATGATTTATTTGTGTTCATTGAAATGACATCTTTTCTGGTCATTTCTTCCTTTCCCAGCAAAGAAGCCTTAATCTCCTTACTGGAAATTGTACTATTTATGCAGAAAATCCTGCCTCTGAGATTGCTTGAGATCACGAGTTATGTAACCCAAACAGATGGAGCTGGAACTTTTTTTTTTTTTTTAATGTCAATTCATATTATAATCCCAACAGGCTGCAATCATTTATCAGCTCATTTGTAGCCTAGAAAAAAAAAATAGACTGAGGATTTAAAATATGCATTTAATATATACTTACATAGGAACACTTATACCAGTGACAAGACTGTCACTAAATACCAATAATAGTAATAACACTTATTAAGGACTTTCCTCATTCTTATGAGCAGGACTCTGTGTGATACACGTAATAATATGTACATGATATTATGACCATCACCCTGCAAAGACGTGTATAGTTGTATTTACAGGTTGGATAGATGTGGTTATGTGCAGCATTGGTATGAAGTTAAATCTGAGAGTACCTGGGAGATCAAACTGGTGAATAAGCGGGAAGGAGGAGCTGGAGGAGAGCTGGAGAGAAGCAGGCCAGGGCAGGAATTGGTGTGAAGAACCTGATTAATGCTGCCCTGTTCAACTCTTGAGCAATATTAAGTCTTGTAATGATGAATCATCCACCCAGCTCCCAGATGGTCACGTGCAAACACTGTAGAAGCCAATATATAATATACAATAACTAGTTTTAAAGTTCACATTAGCTTAATAGTCCTTCTGCTAACATGATTAGGCAGATAAAATCCTAAAAGGCTCAATTACACTTGCAGAGATTTTATCCTTTCTTGTTACTAATGTGGCTGTTCTTATTTCATGCAGGTTTAAGCTAAAGCAAATCAAGGCTGTAGGAAAAAAGAGGATGAAAAGGGATGGGAGGGAAAGGTGGCAACCTAAGGTTATTCCAAAATCAAATTAATATAAATGGACTATCTAGGTGTTCTTAAAACTGAAGAGGTCTCCATCAGATGAAAGAATAATTTGAACCCAAACCTAATTTCCTATCAAGCTGAAGTTCAACTAGGGCTAAAAAAAACCCAACAAGGTCAAATATAGTCTTAGTCCAACCACATTATATCCTTATATTCCATTCTGCGGGAATTCCCATGTGACACACTTGCATATTTGGGCCCAAACTGTGATCTAAGGCTTAAACCACAGCAAGGAGCTTTGCTAGAGGAGAGCTTTCAAGAAAACTCCAGGAAGCCAGAGTAGAGCTCCTGGTATGACATGGTACTTTCTGCAAAAGCAAAACCAAAACAGAGGCATGATGTAGCTGCCAAAGCTGAGCTCAGGGGTCTGCACACAAAGCTTGACCCCCGTGGACCTGCCTGTGTGTTGTGTTTATCTGTTATTGCACAACTACCGCTTCGTGCCAACACGCTGCCTTATGACGCTGGGGTTTGCCAGCATGGGGCGTAAGGTGGCTGGAATGGGCTCTGGTCCAGGGAACATAATGGAGATACCAAGATCTGGTCTCTCTGTTACCCTTCCACATATTCATGGTAGCAGGTTTTCCTCTTTCTTAGGACCGCTGTGGTGCTTGCCCACTGCATTGTTGTTCCCAAGGGCACACCGGGGTGGGATGCTGTAAGTGAGAGCTCACCTCCACGCTGCAGCCAAGGCAAGGGTGACGGTAACAGCCTAGGCCCCGATGCAAGACAAAAATTTACATTTTGATTCCATCTTTCATTTTTCGAGAACCTGAACAGTTCCTCTGACAAATTCTTTCAGGGGACAACCTAGCAAATTGAACATGAGAGCTGCTCACAGCCAAGTGCTGCACATCAGCCATTTTCAGGTGTCACCACTGACAACACATCTTCCACTAGGAATATTTCTAATCAGGACAATAAAACCCAAGCCAGCATTTAAATCCATATGTGGTTATGGCCTCTAAATTTCCTCATCCCCTCAAAGTTCTTTTTTTTTTTTTTTTTCCTCTCATACTAAAGACTGCAAAAAGAACAAGAGATTTTAATGAAGTTGTTGCAAAGGTGGTCTGACAGTAGAAGCAATGCAACATTCAAAGACAGCCCCAATTTTAGCCAGGGACTTGCCATTCTTTGTACACAATGCTATGCAATACCTTGGCCTCTTTCCTTCTGGACTGAGGGCTTTACCTGTTTGGTACTACTAATGTGAGAAAAAATATAAATGGATTTTTAATTCATTCTGGATCTTGGGCAGTGATTAATTTAATAAGATTTTCTTTTAGCCAAAACTTCAAAGATCTCAGGTTTTTATTTTGTTTTGATTTGTTGGGTTTTTGTTTGTTTGTTTGGGTTTTTTTTTCCCCAAGGAAAAAAAAAAGCTTCTGCTCCTGCTTGTAAATATACTTAAATATTTAACCAAGTAGGATTTTGCTCAGGCTTATGAAGTGCGCTTTCTTTAGAATAGCTTTTCCCTGGATGATGTAATTTACTTGACTGGGTATTTTCTACTCTTGCACAACTGTGTTAGTTGATCTAAGCAGATTAATCTAAGCACCAACCTGGCTCTCGCTTTGCCAAACAGTTATTCAGTGCCCTACTGAAAAGGATTGTTATTTTAGGGCGGCAAAAGGATCACTTCTCTGTGCCCGAGATGACTTTCAGATGGGTGTTAGTCTGTTTGTGTGTAAATAGGTCTAAAAGCCCCGAGGACCAATGGGCTGGACAAGCCAGATACTGTATTAGCAGTTATGTAACAGAGGCAGCACTAAGAGGAGGAAAAAAAAAAAAAAGCTCATTTTTTCCCCATTGTTACAGTGACAGTCCAGAGTCAGATGATTTTAAAGGGAGCATGCACAGCACCGGCTATGTTTCCTAAACCTTCAGCCCCCCAGAGCTCTTGGTATGACAGTCTGGGTATGCAGGGGATGGGGGGGAGGCGGAAAGAGGGAGAGGAGAAATAAGGAGGTTTATTTTTAGTTGAAATGATTCTCAGACAGGGGAAGGGTGATAGACTGACAGCTTTCAGGAAACATTTTGTTTAAACCTAAAGCACAGACTGCAGGAAGCAGATTCAAGTCATCTCCATAACACACTCCAAAATGCTGCAGCATCACCCGGTCATTCTGCCCTTAAGGGCAAGATAATTACAGCTGTGCTGTCTGAATGAGGGAACTTTTGGTTCACTGATCAAAAATTCATTATAAATCAACTTGAAATTAAATCTGACTCCTTGCTTTGTTAGGGTTTGGGAGAAGTTGACGTTTTCCCTTATTTCACTCAAAATTCTCCATGTAATTCAGGCAATATTCATGAAAAAACTCTTTTTCATTAGGACTAAGGACATTTTAGGCAAAAAAAAAATCATCATTAATACTTTTGCTATTGTAAAAGTGCTTCCTAAATTCAACTCAAATACTTGATCACCCCAAAGCTGCAAACTCCCGCGGTGAAATTTCTTCCTGGGTTTCTGGTGATCTCTGAATTAATTTTCAATTCCTTAATATTTCTGCCTATGGAGGACATAGATTTGGTACATCCAATCACATCTCCCTCTTGTGGCTACTTCCCAGGACTAAACCAACCTGCTATTTACTCGGCATTATATGGGATTATATAGGTTGCTTCTTTCACTAGCACTTTGCCGTCTAGCCCCAAGCCCTGCTGATGACAATACGTGGGTGTTTGAGAGGCTCCACCACCATCTCTTGCCTTGTACTTCCCAAAAAGATGACACCAACAGCACCTCCGGGCTTGGGGACACCAATATCAAACTGGAGTGTCCTGCTAGCCCCATGCCAACCAGCTCATCCTTTAGACAAGCCAAGAGACACGTTAGCAAAGAAAACATTTCTCTATAGACAGCTGAACAAACCCACTATCTAGACAATCCTGATGAAACGTGGGCTTTATAAGAAGTTTTGCCCTCCGTAGCTCTTGTGGAGATTTCCTCTTAAATTACAGCATTTTGCTGCTCCCCACTTTGGTTTTACAAATAGCTGCTTTTAGAACTACATTTATCCTCCTGCTAACGGTTTCACAGCAAATGATATTTCATTTTGATGAGAAAGCTTTTGAGCAGAAGCCAAATCCCTCCAGGCAAAGCAGATTTTGTTTTCCTACAGTTTAATCAGTAGGAAATTAAGAGGCCAATATTGTGCCACCACAGACATGGAGGCGAACAGCCGCCTTTGCTCGAGTGAGTTTTTCTTCTCCCTCACTCCCTGGGACATAACCGGGAGTCACAAGTCACCCTGTCTAACATAAATCAAATGGTCCCAATCCTCAGGCCATGTAAATCAGCATCACTCCATTGAGAGCAGATTTACAGCCTTCATCCTTCGGCAGGTACACAACATCCATCACAGAACCGTCTGTGATCAGCCAACTTCTCCAGTTTGTTAAAAAGGTCGATTTTAGCTTTTAAGAGGAAATTGAGGACATAACACAAAGTCCTGTGTCCTTGTCTTAAGAGGAAGGCAGCTCCTAAGTGGCTCCTGGCAGCTTGTCAGACAGTATGAAAAGCCACTGAAATTATATATATATATTTTCTTTTTTTCTATGCTGTCTGAAAGGGTCAAGGCTGACTGCTCCAAGGGAAGGTGTTTCAAGGCAAACATTAATGTGACACTCTGTTTTCAAGGGCTGAGTCAGCCACAGAAATATGTGCCTTTTATCACACATTTCAAACTGTAAAAAGCAGGTTTAGGGGGCTTCAGTCTGCTTATTCCACAGTGGAATTCAGCTCAAATTCTCCATTCAAAAGATGCTCATCTCACAGGTTTTAGCTAACGTCGAGCTGTATAGACTAAATGCTTTCTAAGGGGTGTTTTATAGAGGACAGACAATACCTGTGCTGCTTTAAAAAGGGCCCAGCATCATTATCTAGGTGATGGTTTTCCAGCACATGCCTGAAAGGTGATAAGGGACCTGCAAATCCTGCAAAGATTCGTCCCCATAAAGTCTCACTTTTACAGCACAAAACTTATACATCCAGCACCCCATCCTCAAGAGAGAAAACTCCTTACTGGGACTCCAGACTCTTTCCAGAGTAGTTTTATGCTGGTCAGTACAGAGGAACACTTCCAGCCCCCTCTGGTCTCTGCAGCCATGGGGCTTTAGCACTTGGAATTTTACATGGGGTCATCTGAGGTTAAGAGCAACAGGCGCCACATTGGCTCAGGCTCCTCCTGCCCTCTTCTAATCAGGATCAAACTGAAACTTATTTCAGTACTTGGCCTGGCCCCCCTGTTTCAGACCAGGATGGGGAGGATTTCTCACCTGCTTTACTGGGCTTTTAAGGGAAGACATCTGCAAACTCCAGCTCTCTGTACCCTGTTCATGTTCAAGCAGGCTCAGCCTGCTGAGACACGGCAGGTTGGAGCCAGGAGGGAGAGGAACAGCCTGGAGATGCCCACGCTGGCCAGGCACAGATCGGATACAAATAAACCCCGTTGAGATAAAGGGGCCAGGCTGTGACACTTAAAAAACTCGGGTGAGCTGCCTCTGACCACAAATGAGTCCGCCGCTGCTGCCAGCACTGCCCTGTGCAGCACCCAGAGCCCGTGGTGGGGACAATCAGCACATTCGATCAGGAAGGAGCATCTTCCAGCACTGCCTCGGCATTAAGCGGCTTTCCTGGGAAGCCAGCTGCTGATAGGTGGTCATAGGAGAGGAAAGGGGAGGGTGGCTCAGCATGAAGAGCCCTGTCACCTTTCTCCAGGTTTTCTCATCTTGAGAGTCAGCACTTTATCATATCACTGGCAGAAACTAAAGCTCCTTTAGTAGCCTGTGGTCTCAAGCAGCTCCTGTGATGGCTGCTAGATGGATCTGAGTAATACCACAGGCTTCATTTTGTCAGATGGAAAAAGTTTTCATGTAAACCAGAGTAAACCCATGTGTTTGCCTGACTACCAGGGGGGCTGAAGGGGTGGTGAGTGGAGATGAGAGGGGGCAGCCATGTCAGATAGGATTTGTTTGTCCAGTATCCTGATAGGAAGCAGCAGGCTCTAACCAAACTGGATTTCAGTAGGTCTCACCTCTGAAGTGCTTCTCTGCTCCTGACTCCTGGTGTCTTGTGCCACAGCTGGTGGGAGGAGGATGGCAACTGCTGCTTGGAGAAAAGTTGCTCAGCATCTGAAACAGACATTCCGTGTTTTGCCCACCACATCCTGCCGCGTAGCTCGTGGCCAGCATAGATGTTTTTTTTTTTTTTTTTTCCTCAACATGAAGTCTCATAAAAGCCTTTTTTTGTAGGGCCTCCCCTGCCATGAGCTGTGCCTTGGGTGCTACCACTGCAGCAGCTCCACCTCAAACCCCCCCCCCGCCCCGCCACGCCACCGCCTGCACCAGAGCTTCTGACCACAGCACTGGGGGACCAAGGCCTGAGAAAGGACCTTTCATCCATTTCATGCTAATAGCAGAGACTGAGTTAAAGCTTTTAATCACTTGCTATAATTATTGTTAAATTAGGTAGTTAACTCAGCTATTTACTCAGCTGAAAAACCTGATTTTCAGCTGGGACACCCAGCTGCTTGCCCCCATGTTTGGACCAAGCCTCAACCAAATCCACGTCACAATTCCCAACTTAGAAGGGGATCCAAAACCAGGACTTTTCTTTGCTGCTTCCCTCTTCAGGGGTGTGCCCCCGTTCAACCCCCTCTCCCCATCTGTTGCTCCCATCTTGATAGGGATGCCTCCCAGAGCTGGTTGATCCTGCCTGTAGCATGCCTCCCACCTCCTCCCTCCCCTAGCCCCCAGCACACCTCCCTCCCACCTGTCCAAAATCCTTCCGCTGGCATGAATATGCATCATGCAGCTGGGGGGTTTTCCTTATGCACAGGGGTGTCCCTGAATATACATCTGCGTCTGTTGGCAGGCATAAAAATCAGTTGTATAGAGCGTACCTGCATATATGTGAAGTTGTATATTATAGGAAAATGTTTCTCCCCCAAGTCTCCAGAAAAGAACGATCTGGGACTGCCTGTTGCTGATTTTTCTCATCTTTACTCCCACGTGTGCAGGGGAGGCTTTCACAGGCAATAACAGCTGGAAATAGATTTCTGAAGAAATTTAAATTAAGAAAATTTTCCTCTGCTTAGGCAGGCATTTGACAGTGTAATTCTTAAATATACTTTATTGCTATTAAATGTAATACCCGTGAAGGATTACATATCTGCTTCATTGCAAGTCTGGCAGGATTAGGAGAGTAGTGTCAGCTTAGTGTTTTTAAAACATCAAACACTAACAAAGCCATGAGCAAGAAGCCTTTTCCAAGGGCTTAAAAATGCCAAGGGTCTGGGGAATTGCACCGTGCCAGGAAATCTGATGGCGCGGCCTTTGAGGAGTTCCGTGTTTCAGCTGCTGAAGCACGTGGTAACCGAGACACAGCCGCTGCAGAAATCCTCTCCACACCCAAATACTCCTAATTCTGCTCCCTGGCAGCGTAAAACCTCTGGCTTCAACCCAGGCAGCCGGCTGGGGGAGCAAAAGCTCTCACCCCTTCTCTGCGGGATGAAGAATTGTAGGATTTGGGATTTCAATAGTGTTTGCAATATTTATATTGCAAGTTCGTCATGATCTCCTTCTGTCTCAGACATATGTGTGTAATGAAAGTCAGTTCCCCTAGCCCTGAAACGGCAGATTTGTAGCAGGGACGTTAACTCCTGATTAGAGCAGGAGGTGCAGCTCAAGATGGGATGAGCCAGGCTGGCTTCGACCCTGCCTGCATGGCAAGGAGATTGGCACAAGGCCCTTTGAGGAATCTGTCTCTTTAAAATAATCCTCAGTGTCTTAAAAGACGCTGAAAGCCAATATTGTTTGCTCTAATTAATGGCCTCTTCAGCTCAGGCACCAGCCTTAGGCAAATCCACCCCAAAAATCCCCTGGAATAAATACCACCACTTTGATGATAGCATATGGGGTGACTTGCCTTGTGTTACAGTAAATTGGCATGTGGGAAGGGCAAACCAGCCTTGCCGCTTTCCCGCTCCCTCCGGAAAGCTCCTGGAAAGCTCCAGATCCACTCTGCTCTGCTAGCTGGAGCTGGTCGTTGCCAGTCTCTGAAGGGCCCATAAGCACCATGTAGACATACAACACAGGGGCAGGGAAGTGTGGTTTTGATTCGGCCCCTATTAGGGTGACTCTGGCACCTATAAGGATGACTTTGCTCTGGATATTTCCAGACATGAGGGTTTGGCACTGGAACCCATAGAAAAAAAAATGCCTGAGCTACAGCAATTTTGGTTTGGGTTTTTTTTTTTTAATATTAATGCTATTATTATGGTTTCATTTTTACAGCTAGTGAGTATTTGCTCCCAGGGAAGGGAGTTATGTGTGGTAGGAAGGTTGCAGGTGCTGGAGGCACCTTTGCAGACAGAGCTGATCTGCAGAAGATGAATGACAGTGGAGCAGCACCTCCTGATAGGTACCACGCGCACACAGAGAGGATTTGCCCATCGCTGGCAGGATGTGGTGGCCAGGAATCCCCAGAAAACTCGTTTTCTGCTACAAAGGGGAAAGAAGAGATTAGAAAGCAAATGTTACTCTAAGAGCTGCCTTCAAAACTCCAGCAGCAGATTTAAATGTAATCTCCAATTACTTCACCTACACAGCTCAGCTCAAATTCCTCGTAACTGTTTCCTTTACATCAAAGACACAGAAACTTGAAATAAAAATAATAATCAAAGCAGCAAACAAATCATGAAGCAAAAAGGGCTTCTTAGAGCAGTGATCAAGTCAGGTCTCTCTTCATTTGCCTAAGGAGAGCCCAAAGACAGATCCTTGCAGTTGCTTACTAAAAAGATGGGGTCACATGGGAAGTCTCTTGGCTAAATCTTCCACCCCAAAACCCACAGCTAGGCTCAGGCAAGCCTAGTTTAAAGCTGTGCTTCCAAACCCAGCTGCTTGCACTGAAAAAGAGCTGAGGGCATGGGAAAAACTCTGGCCAGCCCTGAAGGCAGCCAGGCAGAGTGTTTGCCAGGGGCTGAGAAAGGGGTCAGACACCTCACCAGGGGCTCCCAGGGGCTGAACCTCATCCACAGTTACTCAGTCCTAATTAGCCTGATGGGAAACAGAGTTTTTCATGAACACAGTCTGTGGGAAGATGGTATCACCGTATCACAGCCTCTGTGATACTGGTTTGAATTATCATCTCAAAATGAGATAGCAGCATCAGCCAAGAATAAATATTTCCATCCTTGGCTTAGATTTGTTGTCATCGGAGGCTGATGTGAGTGTGGGAGGACCCACGGGCACCCAATATGAGGCACAGCAGCTTTTCACAGACGGCCTGCTGAACAGTGGACCTCTGAGCTACACTGAATTTGTGGGCAATTCATCATCCAGCCTGCAATAGTAAATGCTGCGCAGTGTATATACACCCAGCACAAGACTGATTGCTCTGGCAGCGACCACTACACTCCTGGGAAGTTTCCTTTGCATTAAGTGCTTTTGACACTAATGTCAGTGCCTAAGCAAACACATTAGGATGACTAAAACACCCGGGCTGCTAGGAATGACAGAGCACACATGCTGGAAATGCAGCGGCAGCCCCAGAGCAAGAGAAGAGCAGCATGCTTTTGTTTTTAAGGCTGGCCCTCGGTCTCTTCAGCTTCTGTACAATTGTAAGTTGGGTTTGGTAAAGTGCCTATGGGTGAACTGATACTACCTTGCGATACTTCATTGTTATTTATGAAGCAGACCTAAATATTCTGCATTAAAAAGATGAGTGTTTGGATTACGCTCATGTGAAGAGTAATTGGATTTGATTGTGCTCTTTACAGATATGGGAAGTAAACCCACAGCCTGCACTTGATAGAATTACAGTGTTGTAAGGACAGCTGAAGTGAGAAGAAATTCAGGTACGTTGCCCATATTACTTGATGCTGTTGCACAGCACTAAAGCTTTTGCTGTACAGATCTGCAGCCCAAGATATTCCCATCTGGAAGATCCTGAGATTCAGGGGATTATAAAGGATGTGTGGGAGTATTAGGCAGTTCTCCACACTGAAGATGAAAAAGACTCTCACAGAAATACTTAATGGCCTTTGAAACAAGAATAAAGCATGCAGGATATTTTTAGAAGCCAGCCTGCACTTGCCAACACCTGCATCTGCTGATGGCAGAGGCTCCCAAGTGTCGACACCCAACCCCTCTCGTTGCCACACTGCTTTATACAAGGTTATCTGCTGCAGCCAGAAGAAAAGGGTTAGTGTAAGATAAATGTGTTTGGTTAAAGCAGGGAGCATGCCCTGACTAACGCATCCCTGAAAAATTTCCTCTGAAAAACTTCAAGGACCTTGCTTCCTCTTCTGCAAACTGAGAACCTGTGTGTGCTTTGAAGATGCCACCCTGGAGCACCGGTGGCTGCATGGTGGGAATATCCATCCCATAGTACACAAGAAGGAACCGATGTGAGGCTTGCCTGGTGAGCCTTTGACAGCTCCCTCCCTTGCCAATCTCTTCTCTTGGTTAAGGACATAGTATCTCCAACTAGGTCATCTGTTTTGACTTCTTTCTGGAAAGGCAAATGGTGGCTGCCACCCAAAGACACCGGCAGTAGTCAGTTATGGAAATGCTGAAGTGATTTGAGTTAAGATTTCTTTGGAACTCACACTTCAAAGTAGCATAAAAATACAGAGTGGTTTAGCGCTTTGCATGTTTACCTACCACTCCAAAGAATGGTTAGAGCAGGTTGATAAGTGAGGGGTTGTAATTACCTTGTGTGTTTTTCCTTTCACCCCATTTGCCATTAGTTTCCTTAAAAATAGACACACACACACTGGAATAAAGCATTTTCCCATGAAAGACTACCAGTGCCTGACTGGGTAGGTTCTTAGGAAATTCCTTGTTATTACTTGTTTGGGTTTTGATATTAAAAACTTGTAGTGTCCGAATTTTCCAGCAAGAGAAACTTAATCTTATTGTATAAGAATTATCCCAGGCCAGTAATAACATTTCTGAAGGAACCAGTCATGGAAAACATGTTTCTCAGAACTGTTCTCAGGACAAGAAATTTCCTAGGAAAATCTAAAACTCAAAAGAAAAAGGAAAATTGAAATCAAGAGCTGGAACTGCTGTGCAAGAGTGGTACATGGGAATTTAACCCATTGCGGCTGCTAATAAGAGGGTTCTCTTCCTCACCAGGATGGATAACTTGTGCTTTAGATCACAAAGGGCCACCTCACACGGGAATAAGAACAGCAAAACTATCATTTTATAGGGCTGTGCCATAGAAATCAACACACCACTATCCATCACACCTCGGGCTCAGTGTGAAAGTCCAGGATGGTCTTTGAGTTGTCTTCTCTCCTGTCCTGAGCAAGGCTTTGGAGGAGAAACTACCTCTCCATCCAGTGCCTTCTGCTCCAGCCAGATGGGCAGAGGTGGTCCTGCCAGTGGGCCTGCGCTCTCCAGGAAGCAAACAGGACATGTCCTCAGCTCAGCCCTTAGGGGTGCTCTGGTTTTAGGTGTACAGCCAGGCATCTACCTCAACGTCCAGCCCCTGTGCAGGCTGTCTGGCTGGCTGCTCCCTGCTGCAGAGGCCATGAAGTGCCCAGGCCATCCCCTTGCTTGCTAAGCATAGCTGCAGGGATGGGCTCTTTTCCTACCCAGGGCCATACATGGAAAATATATTTTGCTGACAGCTTCATATCTGTCAATTCTCCTATTAAAAGAGGAGACATGAGTTTTGTCTCTGCTAAGGCTTGTATGTGCAGTAAAAGCTCTTCTATCAACAGAGGCACCAAGGAAACAAGCTGGCTGAAAAATTACTACACTCTACAAGATCCTATCTACCATCTCACAGTCTGTTGGATTCTTGCCTGCTTGTGCTGAGGAGGTTCAGCTGGAGCAGGGTCTGGGATTGGGGTCAGGGGAGAAAGGAGCCAAACCACCCTCCAGCCCTCTTCTGGGTTCACCTTTGCATCTGCCATCTTGCTGTGCTTGGTATTCACTGTCCATGGAGGGAGGACTTCCCTCCTTTCCATCAGGGCATCCTCACTCTGCACCCCAAAGATCCAGAGAAAGTTTGGATAATGGCTACACGGGGAGAAGCAAAAGGAGGGGCGGGAGATATTTCAGTCTTACCAAGCACTGTAAAGAGCACAAATTGATAAATGCTATTCACTAATAGCAGTAATGATTTCTTTAGGAAACAGATTAATTTGGAGCCAGTCTGACACAGATCTTTCTTCTCCCCTATATTTACTGTTCAGAGCCTTTCACAGGGATCTAAGGGCATGTGGCACAGCTGAGCACTGCAATAAGCATGGTAGTCTTGGATTATTCACTTACCGAGCCAGCGGGGAGGATCTTTGTAACAGGAGGCCAAGGGCAATTTCAATCTTATTCTGAAAAGCCGCATTTCATTCAGGCATCCTTTGAGGATCAGAGTTTCTCCATCATCTGAAGCTATTGCCTTAATCTAAATTGTTGGTTCAATGGCTTTCCATGAATTTAGCACTTAAAGGGATTAGAACAACAGCTCTAATTTTCCTTCTGACCTTTTAACATCATCAAATGAAAGTTGGGACATCAGCAAAGGGATTTTAAGTCAATAATTGTTTTGTAGTGACTGTATGTTTGTGAGCCAAACGCTGCCACTGCCCTAATCCTCACTCCCTGTATGGAGCAGTGTCAACTGCCGTAGTCTTCTGTGTTCAGCTTTACATTGGCCTCGGCAACAGGACAGAACTTGCAAATGAGGCAAGAGAGCAGTGATCCAAATAAAAAAAATCAGAGAGACAAGGCTGCTCTGCTTGAGCCCCAGCAAGTTTTCTAAATGGGTTGTTGCTGAAATCCTGACCTTGTTTGCTCTTGGGCTGCCTGAGCTGCTGCCTACCCTGTAGCCAAGATAATTAATTATTGTATTGATGTGTCGAGCAACTGCCATGAAATCATAAAACTCACAGAAAGCTGTCAGCATCCTATAAAACTTGAGGAGGAGACAGGGAACCAACATGTAGGGATTTACACTGCAGGTATCTCAAGATAACACAACCATAATCTCGGGTTGTGTTGCCTCACAGGTACCTCATTCTGTTCTGTATTGCCCCAGTCAGGGGTTAATGGACTTACAAGGGCATAAAGCATGTGCAAGTGAAGGGAGAGTAATCAAAGAGGCCAGATCGTTATTCCTTTGACATTTCATCTCCTACACCAGGTAAGAAACTGGACTGCGGAGGCTGCTCTTTGCCGACAGGTTGAGTTACAGTGCTGAGCTGTAGGTTTAGATTTTCCTTCAGCCTGCAGAGCTCATCTTTGTATCCCCTCTGTCCTGTGTTGGCTCCCTCCGTTGTCACTTCAGTCGCGATGACACTGCTGGTCTTAGAAAGACTGTTTTAGAGGTGTGGTTCATGCTCATGGAGGGGATGGAGAGGAAAGCTAACTAGTTGTGCAAGCCTTTAGGGGTTGCAAGAAACAGCAAGGCTGGAAGGAG
>JAAGNO010021928.1:25939-49796 GCA_033439905.1 Ceryle rudis
ATGGAGGGGATGGAGAGGAAAGCTAACTAGTTGTGCAAGCCTTTAGGGGTTGCAAGAAACAGCAAGGCTGGAAGGAGGCATAACCTGTGGCAGAAGCCTCTCATCACCATCCCCTCAAAGGAGAAGGTCCATAGGTCACTTGGGCAGCAAGCAGCAGTGCTGGGGCACATGGGGTTGGGGTAGATTGCTCATGCCACAGTGGGTCTGTGGGGCTGGAATGAGGACCTAGATCCATGGGCAACATTGCTTTGCAACAGGCTGCATGAAGCCAGCTCCTTTGTGCTTTTGCAGGTCTTTTCACTTAGACACTGCCTTTTGGGGAGGGCACTGTCTCTTGCGACATCTTTGCATTTTTTAGCACAATGAGCCCCTGTCAGGAGCCTTCATTTACTCCAGTACCAAAGTACAGGGGAACCACAAACAAGAACTGCAGTGTTGCAACACCATTGTGCTGTTACAAGACGTCTCAGATAAAAATAAACTGCTGGGATAGACTCACAGCCTAAACAAGCTTCAGACTTCTACCAAATGCCGAAAGGAGGACAAACTCAGACAGAGCACAAATAGCTTCAAATACTTCTGTTCCTCTGTCCCAAGCAAGTAGCCCAGACCACCTGGGATTTCTCCAGGAGCTCTTCAGTTTGAAGGTTTTTTTCCCTGCTCTCATCACTTCAGGGTGAATATGTAGCCCCCAGAAGGGTAAATCCTCGTGTGGGGACAGGAACAACCCTCACCTTTGCTTTGATTTCAAGTGACCTGTGAGCTCCAGTTCTTGGCTCACCTCTTCGTGTTTTGCAGCAATATGCAAGGTTTGCAGAGCTTTACAGGGAGCAGGGAAACCACCCTTGTGGAAAACCGACCACAGGCAGACAAAAGGCGGTAACAAAGCCCAGCAAGCTGTTTTGTCTGAGCTGGGACTGCTCCGTCTCCGGCTTTTGCTGGGACTGGCAGCAGTCAAAAGCCAGGCTGATGCTTTTTCTCAGCTGGTCTTGGTTTAGTCTTGCCAGGTTATCTGAAGTTCAGCTCTCCCCTGCTGCCCCTGTGTGAGCCAAACAGAGCACGGTACCTGTCCTGAACCGTAGCCGCTCCGGGCTGCCCACAGCACACTGGCCAGTTGCTTGTGAAGAGCCATACTAGGCAGGTTCCTGTCAGCTCCTCACCTGGAGCTGGAATGACCTGGAGAGAGAAAAGATGTCCCAGGATGCTGCTGAGGACACTTTTGCAAAGGCACCCAGTGTGCATCAGACCCAGTCCCACTGCAGCAGCAGTTTCCCGTGAGATGGAGACAACAGCTCCCAGATTCTGAGGCCACACCGTGTATCTCATCTCTATGAGATTTCCCTACACCCCACTTTCTTCTTTCAGCGTTTTCCAGCTCTGTGACAGAGACAAAGAGGCTGGAAACAGAAAACTGGATCATTTTCCCTCCCTCTCCCCCAAACACAGAGGTGGGGTGCAGCCTCGCAAGATCCATCAGCTTCTCCACAAAGCTGCCACTGGGCTCAGTGGGAAGCCTACGATCCACCTTTGGTACTTCCTCAGTCCTGCCATCCTACAGAGCTGCATGAGACACCAGGATGCAATATGGAAAGTTTTTGGATTTCACCAATCTAAAAATTGGTGAGGGGGACAGCACAGCCCCCATGTCAACCCCAGCTCCAGCACATCCCCACAAACACCATCAGTGGCAGCAGAGACATCCCCAGTGCCCCTTGCTGGGCTCAGACATACCTGGCCGTCTGACCAGAAGGAGCTATCCCTTTATCGCTCTCTCTGTCTGCTTTGTGTCCAAAATAGCCACACTCGGGTGTTCAACCCACAGCATCACTGAGCCACACCCAGGAGGAAATCTCCCACCTTTTATCCTTCTGCTGTGCCTTTTGGCCTTTTAAAAAGACTTGGACCAAGTAAGGGGACAGAATGCTGCCAAGCAGAGATAAGAGCAGGCTGCAAGGGACAGTAATTTTTTCCTCTAGCATCAAGCAGGTGCAGAGGTGGTGGGTCAGGTCAGGCTGCCTTTCTGTGCTACCTGGACATAGGCGGTCCCTCTCCAGGGAGAGGTGATGGTCAGTCCTCAAGGCTGGTTGCAGAATTATGGGCTGGCTTGTGCTGATGTGGCATGTGGAGAGCTGGCAAAGCAAAAGCACACTGGCTTTTCATCTTCCCTGGTGCAGCATGTCTCCCTGACCAGTGCAGAGAAGTGGTGGGAAGAGCAATAGTGGGAGATGCCCATGTTTCACCATGGGTTGTTAGGAAAAGTTACACAGTGTGCCCAGTTTCAAGTGGGAACAAGTTCTAGAAAGGTTTTGATTCAGAGATGCCAAAATACTTCCAAATTAAAGCAAATATATCTTTGATGCTCTCTCATCCAAGGGTTAAATTTGTAGCTTGGCTCAACACAGCATCTTACTCAGGCCACACCACTGAGTGAGGGCAAGGGGGTTTTGGTGAACGGATGTCTTTGCTGCAGGGCTGTGGAGCTGCAGGTGGGATTATTTGCAGCTTTGCCAAAACAGTTCACCACCAGAGTTCCTGTGGGGGTTGTTTGGCAGGAGGTGGCATTGGGCTGGGGAGCATGAGGATCAGAGGATGGGGCCAGGCTGCCTCTAAACACTGTCCCACCTGAATCACAGTCAAAGCAGGCACAGACAAGAGCTGAGCCAACGTTAACCAAATGAAAAAGAGTTTTAACTGGGGCCTAGCAAAGAGTGAGCAAGGAATGAGCTTCAGCTTCTTGTAACAAACCATTTCAGCTTCAGTCCCATGAAAATGTTTGCTCTCACATAAACTGCTGAAAAACCCAAGGCACAGAAATTCATTGGTGGGTCCATCTGTGACCAGCATGCTTTGAGTCTCATTTCTTCAAGTTATTAGCAGATAGAATAAGAATATTAAAAGAAATACCTCAGTCCTTGGGGAAGTTGGGAGTGAAATCAGGGCCCTTGGCTAGGTCAGACCCTGAGAAAGGCAGAGCAGCAAGGGTGAGCAGCCAGCTCCCTAACCATAGCTGCCAAGCTTCAGCCAGCCCAAAAGGCAAAGCAGAAGACTATAAAGCCACTCACAGCTGATTATGCCTTTCACTCACTTTCATTTGCTGATTGCAAGGCTGGGAAGGAGGGAAGCAGACAGTACAATTAAAGCAGCTGAAGGTTGTTGTCAGAGATGCAAAGCAGAGATGCAGTTCTCCATCCTCTCTGCTGGACTGTTACACCCCGGACCTCTGAGACCTCTGGAGACAGACTGAAAACCACTGCCTGATGGTTCTGGGCAGCATCAAGTCCTTGGTCTCTACAAGATAACAGAGGCTGGGATGTGCCCTTTGGAATGATCCTGGAAGAAAACAAAGCAATTGCTGGAGCTGATGCTGGAGATGCAGCCCTCTGCCACGGGCTGAGTTATGCCTTTCTAGAGCGGGGCCAATGCCCACAGAGTGTTAATTCACACTAACGGGAGTTTGACCTCATGTGTTTGAAGCCTCTGTACCAAATCCCTCGCCACTGGCTGCAGAGGTAGCAGCAGAGCTTCAGAGCACAGAGGGGTGAAGCAGGGACCTGGCCTGGGGCAAGGCTCTTTCAGTGCTGGAGAGAGCAATCTGCTTTGGTTTGAGCAGAGCTCAGCACCTCTCAGATCGCCTCTAGAAACATCGCAGTACTGCAAACACTCCTTGGGGTTTGGTATTTTTTCCATCAGCAAACAGCTCTGCCTGACTTTTCCCTGTTTCTGTGTAAATGCTTAAAATTCTCCTGAAATGGCCTTTTAAAATTTTCCATTTCAAATGCAACGTGGAGGGTAAAAAAAAAAAAAAATTAAAAAAGCTTCGTATAGCCAAGATGGACAATATTGGCTGGTTAAAGGATTTACGCTGCATCATTGTTATATTTGGCTCTTCCTCATGTCAATACTTACTGCGCTTCTAAAGCTGTGTTAAAAAGAAGAAAAGGAACCAGACAAGGACAGTTCAGGCCAAACTTTGAATTGGTTGAATATACAAAGCAGCTACTTTAAAGTCCAGAATCAATATTTTCACATCAGAGTGCTGCACAAAACACAAACCAGAGAAACTGGGGAGTTTGTGACACGATTTTCTTTGGAAAGTCCTGGCTGGGCTCAGGCGGCCATGGGGGCTGGGCTGGCGTGGAGTCGAGGCTGCAGGAAGCCTTTACAGGAGCTTTGTGCAGGGAAACATCCAAGTGTTTTACAGCTCCACAGCTGTACAGGCCAAAGTGGAATTTGCTGGGCTACAACTATTTTCCACTGGATCTACTGGGAGCTGTAGCTGCTACTCTGTGCGATAAATTTGGTCTTGTGGCAACTTAGATTTCCTCACATGAAGAAAAACATTTCCCCACTAGTTTATGTGCCCTAAAATATACAGAGAAGGCGGAAGTCCTGCCAGACAGTGCAGAGCAGATAATAACCCCATCGCTTGCACCCCACGTTTTCCTCCCAAATTACTGTGCTGCTGAATAAATGCTGCTGCAGGGATGATAAGTTGTGATGCTGCTGCTTGAAGAATAAATTACTGCTTTGTGAGCAAAAGCAGGAAGGTTAGTTTGTCAGATATAACTTGTTTCTGTTAGGAAGGAAAAGCTCAAGCCAAGAAGCTTCCCTCCACAAAAGCAAAATTTGTAAAGTAATTCATGCCAACGAGTTATTACTTTTCTGATCAAAGAGCATTTAAGATTAATAGAGAATCTCTCTGTATATAACATGTATATGCACATGAATACCATGTCTCAACCACTCTGTAGCTCCAGGAGATAGGAAGGTGGGGCAGCAGTAAGAAAAGCTGGATTCATCCAGATGGAAGCCAGAATGGCACATAGACAGCTGACTTCTGAGGAGAAAAAGAAAGGAAAATCAAAATCAAACCAGCCTCAAAAAGAAGAAGAGCCTTGAGATATGAGGGGTGCTCAGTGCCCTGTTGCTGGGGTCACCTTTCCTTCATTATTATCATTATTTCACTACTCCAATTTGAGAAAAAGTCCTGGAAGTAAAATTGGAGTGAACTCAAACTCTAAGAGCAAAGGCCACTTGGCCATGGTTTTCCAGGATCTGCTTTCGTCTGGACACCTACACAAGGAGAGCCAGGGTCTGCAGCAGGTTCAAACACCCTTGCGAGGGAGGGAGGACACTAAGTCAGGGACACAAAAAAACCCCCTCCAGTCCAGCGCTGACCACCATGAACTGCTACTGTAAATCACCATCCTGTGAAGGTGACCCGTCGGCTCAGGCTGGGAATGAGGTGGTGTGAGAAATGCAGAAGGAAGCCCCAAGAACATGCTCAGATACTCTCCAACAAGGTCAAGTAGTTCCTCTCCCCAGCCGGCGACACCCCAGCACCTCCTATTTATACACCCTGCATCCCATAATTGCCTCGCTCAGAGCTTTAATCAGCTGCAGCATAAATACATGAGCGCAGTAAACTGATGCTGACAGGGAGGCAGCCTCAGCTTGCTCAGGCTCCTTGATGATGGGGATAGGGAAAGGGGGCTGCATAGCCAACACTACAGTGTGGGGCAGGGAGCGAAGAGTTACAACCCCCCCATCATACCCAGGCCCTGGTGGCAGCTTTTGGAGTCTGCAGGAGCGTGACCACAGCTATCGAAAGGTAAGCTCCTCATACCAGCCTTGTGGGGCAATGGCTGCCCCCGCCCACCATCCCCGAGGGGCTGGAAACTCCCTGTGAGGTTTCACCTGGGTCAGGGCCATGTCTGAAATATGAGCACATTCAGGCCAGGATGGCCCAGGAGCCACCTGAGAGCCTTCATCCCCAGGAGGGCAGCCATGGTTTGCATTCTCTCTCATCCCTCTCACCCTGTGGATGGGAGCAAGCGAAGACAATGGGCATCTCCACATCCATGGTGTTTGGTCACATTTTGGAGCTTCTGGGACACTCACCCTTCACACCTCAGACACATTTTACTAGCAGAGTGTGCTGGGGAACATCTGAGGTGCTGCAGAGGGCAGAAATGTCCCAGGAGAGATTTAACTGGAAAAAAGCATGTATGTTCTGCAGCCGCTCATCCATTTGCACCCATCTTTTGCTTCTCGGGCTACTCTATTGCCTAGTTTGTCTAATTCCTGTTCCAAAACGTCGGGGATTGATTTGCCAGTCCAAACTGACAGGGGTGCTGAAGAGGCCAGGCTGACTCAGCAGCTGCAGAGGACCGTGACTCATGCTGGAGGGTGGATTTCTCCTGAGGCCTTGCTGCCTCGCTACCTACCCGGCGTGGTGCCGGAAGCATTGGCTCTGCAGTGGACAGTCCTCGCTCTGCTGCCAGTCTCCCAGCCAGCAAGGCAAGCAGCATTTTGCACTGATAACCTGGACCTACAAACCAGGGATGATAAGGAGCACCATGGGAGGAGCAATGCCAACACGCAGGGTGGGTGGGCAGAAGCCAGAAACGTGCTGGGTGCTGCAGTGAAATCCCAATGGGACAGTGAGGTAAAGTCATCTCTAACAGGCACCTCAGGAAGATGCTGGGGATGTCAAGCCTGCCTGGCTAACAGGGCTGGGGTGGAAACCCCCATGGTTTGCAAACAGAGTTCATAAACACCCAGCGGGTCAGGAGACAAACCACGGTGTGATGGGAAAGGGGAAATGGAAGGGCAAAGTAGTAAAAAGCTCTGATAAGAAAAGCCTTGTAACCAGAACAAATATTGAGTGATTCAGGAGCAGCTCTCAAGGAAGGAGTAAAGTGTACTTCTTGCAATGTTTGCCTTGCCAATGGTGATGATACAACAGCCTTAGACAAAGCGAGACAGCAACTGCAGTGAGCAGGCTGCTCACCCCATCACCGGGGCACCTGCTCAGCTTCTGTATCTTGGAGTCCAAAAACGTGGCTTCTGGGCTTTCTTCAGCTGAAAAGATGACTTCTCCTGTGGCAAGTGTGGGTCTCCACCCCACAGGGATGGGAGCACACTCAGAACTGGCTGCCGGGCCAGAGGCCAGGACAAACAGATGGGTTGTTGGCTGTGTGTCCTGGTAGACAAATACTGCTGGCAACCCCCATTACCTCACCAGGGGATGTTGCAAGAAATGCAATCCCCTCCTAGCCAAGCCTTGTAACAAGCAGCAGCTGAATGTCCCCCCAGGCTGCAATATTTGCTGACACGGGGCAGGTTAGCCTTCAGCCCTCAGTTCACAGCATCAGGATGCAGCCCCCATGATGTTCACATCACCTTGGTTCTGGGCTCAGTGGCTGGGCTGGTGCCTGATACAGCTCTTGCCTTTTATTTCCCCCCAGATCCCCACAGCAGGTAGTTTGGAGAGGGTTTGCTTGCTCTCTTCACTGGGGAGGCATTAGAAAGAGTCACGCAATGCTCCACATACAGCTTTGCTGGGCTCAGGCTTTGCAAAACCCAATGGTGCTTTAGGTCATGGGTGAGCTTTCCATTGTCCTCACAAGGAACACAAGCTTGGAGCCCAAACTACACAGCCCCTGCAAAAATTCAGGCCTCTTGACTGAGACCTAGAGATACAATGGAAGAAAGCAAACAGGAAAAAAAGACAACCCAACCACAGCCCCTCTCAAAACCATGCCCCAAAGTTTACTTCTGAAAAATCCAGGCTCTCACCCCATATTTAAAACATAAACGTGCTTCCTGCTGGCTCCACCCTGTTGCTCACAGTATGGCCATTGTTTCACAATACCCGGCTGGCAAAGAAATCTTCATCTTTCCTGGCAGAGACAGGTGTCAGTTGGGGGTCTCTGTTGAGTGGGACCCCTACACCTTCAGCCTCTTTGCTTTTGGCTATCACAGATGGGTCATGGCTTAGAGGAGGGCTGGTGGGATATCTCTGGTGCCTGTGGAAAACCAGCAAAAATCATGGGGGAAAACAGACAAAACAGTCATAAAAAATGGTGGTGGATCGTATGGATGGAAATTAAGGAGGTTCCTTGATTGCACAAGTCTTTCAATGCTTCCTGTGCCCTTCTCACCCATTGTGCCAGTGTGGGCGGCTGGCAGAGCCCAGATGGAGCTGAGCTGTGCGTGCACAGAGCTGAAAGCTGCTCTGCTGGAGCAACCTGGGAAAGGGTGGGCATAACTCCCTGTGCTGAGAGTGCCTGCCTCCTTTCAGGGGGAAAGGTGAGCATGTCTGGCCCCATGATGGCAGTGAGTGAGCCCAGCACCCACCCACCCTCCCCATCAGCGGTGAAGGGGGCTCCTGGCTACACCATCACCAAAGCTGGTGTTTCAAAACCACAGTAACACTCTGCTGACATGACACAGACCCGCAGTGACCACATCCCTACCCAGATGGGCAGAGCCATGATTATTTACCCCAGCTGCAAGTGCTGACTGAGCAAGGGAGTAGCTTGGCAAGCTGGGTAAATGAACAACAAACCAACCCCCCCCTCCCCCCCGAGAAGAACGCAGACACAAGAAGTGATAAAATCAACTTTCCAGAGATCACATTTATACTTTCCTTTTGGTACAACACAGCTCCTCCCCGAACAGGGAGCTGAAATGCCACTGGAGGATCACAGATGGGCAAAAAACACAAAAGGAGAGGGAGGAGGATAAACAAGACAATACAAAGATCATGTAGGTGCTGAGCAAGGCATGTCCACAGCTGGCATGACTTAATGTGGATTTGCAAAGGCCTGTCCAGTGATTGACCAACCTGCAAGTGCTGAGATGCAGCTGGACCTGACCTGCTCACCAGTTTAGTGCAAGATGGAAAGTCCTTACAAGATCTGTGCTCACTGGCTAAGAAGTAGGGGGAAAAAAAAACAAGCAGAGGATTTTACCCCCATGGAGAGCACAGCTCATGGGACAAAAATTCATGGCCTCACTGTTGCCCAATAGTTTGACCTTCCCCATCAGCATAAATCCAGTATCATCTGGGTTATGGGAGCAACCACTGATTGCAGTTCCTGCAGCTGGCAACACACAGTGCTGTTTCATGGCTGGAGTTCATCACTGCTGCTTCAGCCACACCAAGCCACCTTCAGTGGCTTTGCCAGCAAAGAGGGAGAGCAGTAAGTGGGACATGGTGCAAGGCCAGGAATGTGCTACAAACGTGCTGGTCAGTGTGTGAGGAAAACACAAAACATTTGTCATGGGCTTCATATCATGGGTGCTTGCTGCTACCTTGAATTTACGTGGAGATTTTGTGTTCCACCTACAGAGCCCCTTGGTCATGGGAAGACAGGTAGCAAAACACCAGGGATGTGCCAAGAAAGCCAAGAGTTCTGGCAGCCCCCTGGAGCCTGGTGAAGAGCTGCTGCTATGACACACATAACCCCAAGACCACTCAGCACCTGCTCTGGCCATCACAGCCACTTTTCCTGCCCATGTCCTGTCCCCAGCCAGCCATTTTGGCTTCTCAGCGGTGCAAGAGCCACTACCCATTGCATCATCCTTGCTCCACCTCCCTGGGGCAGGTCTCCATCAGCCCCAAACCTAGCAGCTTCTCCTGGGGAATCTTCACCAGCTGGCCCCAGCCAACTGAGAGGAGCTGGGGCAACACTTGCCCTGTGTCTTGGAAAATACTGGACATTTTAAATTGTTTCCTGGTCCCAGGCTATGCCAAACCTGACACTTTTCCCAGTTCCTTGTAAGCAGGACCAGTTCCTGCTGTTCTTCTGAGACAAAGAGGGAGCACCCTCCTCCAAGACCTGTGCCAGCTCCTGCCTGCTTGCAAAGACTTGCCCCAGAGGGACGCGGTTGATGGCTTTTCAGGTACCTGGAAAGGGTTGTTATGGGCACATATTCAACTTTACCCATCACTAGCAAGACAATTTTACTCAGAATCCAGGGAGACCAGAAATGAAGGCAGAAGTAGAGCAATTGGCCCCCACAGAAAGGATGGAGAGGTGAAGGTTTAAGGGCAGGGTAGTTGTTGCTTAGCAAAGTGGGGCCTGGGTGCTGCCGTGAATGCCTCAGTAATAATGTAAGAGAGAAGCTGGTCCAAAAAAAGTAGCTCCCCTTGGGCTGGAAAGCACCCAGAGACGTTGCACCTCCTTCTGCACAGTCACCTGCTTTCTCCTGGGCTGGGAGGCATTGCAAAGCTCTCTGTCCTCCTGGCCATCTACAGCGAAGTGGCCTGTGGCTCTACCACCAGTCCCATGCTGAAGGATCTTAAAAGCAGGATCAACCCCCCCTCATATAAAAATAAAGTCATCAAGAGCTTTTGGCCCAAGGGAGTCCATGAACGCCTGTGGTGAACAAGCTGGTACCAGAGACAGCTGAGGACCTTGGGGCACCCAGCTGTGCCTCAGGGAGCACAGAGGGATGTAGCAGAGCCATCGCTGGCCATTGCTTTATCTCACCCACAATTTTTTAGGCCTGTCTTTGTGAGCTTTTCTATTTTTGCCCTTCTGCCTAATCACATAAGCTGCTTTCCCGAGTAACTGCAGCATTTGCAGCTTTCATTGACTTCCTCCAAAAATGAGCCTGAGGATTGCTGGGAGGGACATGCCAGAGCCACGTTCTCTTTGACATGGTTTATTCACCTGGATGGTCCACGGGCTTCAAATAATGCCAGGCAGACAGGCCACCAGGTGAGTGAAGGGCCAATGGTGCCCAGCTGGCATCTGCCACCGCTTGTTTTCCTGACGACTGAGAAGCAAAATAATCTTATAAAGAAAGAGAGCTGTTTATTTACAACTCTCTCCATGCTGCAGAGGCTGAGCTAGAAAGCCAAATCAGTCTCCACTCCACAATAAACTGTGGGTGTTGGGTTTTAAAGAGCATCTCACCATGACCTCAATGGTCCATTTTATGCATGGTGGCATGGAAGGGAGCCCAAAGGTGAAAAGGCTTAATTAGTAATACTTCAAGCTGATTACTATGGCCCATATATAGGATGACCTGCATCTACTATCACTTAGCATGGTAATGACTAAGTACAGCATGTGGTTTAAATATCTCCCTAATGCTAAAGCTAAATGCATCTATAGCCCTAACCCTCTAATTGACTGATTCTAAATATGATAGATTAGCTTTCCATCTCATTATATGTATCTAATCACGGGAGGAGGGCATGTATACCCTTGGACATATGTTTTTTCATTTCTAGTGCCCTACAACAGCAGTTAAAATAAAATTACTTGTCTACTCAGGTTTGTTGCAGGCTTATCTTGGACCCTGTCTCAGAAAGCTGCTGGATTCACTTTATGAAAATAAAAAGAAGCTGCAGAATCCTGCTTCTATGTGGACACTAAGATTTAGAAATGTAGGTGTTGCCTGCGTGACCTTTGCCTGATGACCCTAAATCGGTGCAGGGCTCTTGCTGCCTATGGTCATAGCCCTGTAAACAACTGGCTCATGGGCAGCAGTGCCCAGCTGGAGACTGGGAGCAAAGAACAGGCAAAAGTAGTGGCACAAACAACATCTTGGGCTTCAACTGCCCATTCTCGACTAGGATTTAGGTATTGTCTAAAAGGAGTTTTCTGATTACGGCAGTCAGCCGTACCAGGGTGCCTCTTCCTGCTGTCATAAAACCCAGCTGCAAGGTCCTGCACATCAGGCAGGCTCCACTCCCTTAGAAGCTGCTCACCATGGCCCCAGCCTGAGGACACGGGTGGGTGGAGGACTAAGGCAAAGTCCTTGAGTGACCTCATGTGCATCTTCCAGCCCAGCACTAATAAGCTTGCTGCATTTAAGCTTTCACTCCAGGTCTGGGTAGCTCCAGGCACCTCCCTGCTCATGCCTTCTCTCTGCCTAGGAGCCAGTCTCCAAAGCAGGACCTTATGGCCCAGCTGCCTGGTGTTGAACTCCAGTTGCTGCTGGGGGCTCCTAAGCCCTTTATTAGTGCTCAGGAGTCCCCCAGATACACTCGTGCTCACCGAGACACTTACCCAAAGTCGGCCTCAAAATTTGGCCACCGCTGACAGGCTCCCTGGAGACCTCCCTCTGACCCAGGAGGCACGTCCCTTCCTTCTGGGAGGAGAGAGCATCCACCCATCCCTCCAAGCCCATCTGCCTGAGCCTGGCTAAATGGGAGAGAAGAGGAGGTCGCTGGCTTTTTGCCCAAGATGCTTTCAGAGGAGCCAAGGATCACCCATGTCTAACAAACCTCCATTGTTAGCATGGCCATGTGTGCTTCACTTCCTCTGTTTAACCCAATATAGAGGCTACAAAGGCCCAGATGTCTTTAGAGTCATGCTGGCTGGTCCTGACCAACACCGATAGGTCTATATGTAAAAACAAAGTAATTCACCAGAGGGCCATGAGCCATGTTATAACTTTGCCATTTTCTACCCCAGTGTCCCAGGCACAGATTGCAGTTCGGGGATTTTCCATCTCAGACAAATTACTGGGCTCCACTGAAATAGCTGAGAGACAGCCCCATTTTGGATTACGTCATCTTCACCGGATCAGCACCAGCAGAGCTCTCTTCCGTGTGTGTGAGGGAGATTCCTGCCGTGGGCGGGAGACTCGGGCCGTGGTAAATTGCTGCAGTACAAGGAAAATTAAAGGAGTCAGGGTAACAGATTAGAGAAGGCATCTCGAGCTGGAAGGGGAAATTCTTGCTCATTAAGAGCAAAAACAAAAGACAGCCTTCAATTGCCAGGGTGCAATTTAGACACAGGCTCTATGTGGCAATTTTCATGGGTCTGCAGGGAGCCTCAGTGAAACCTGGTGATGAAGGTTCCCACAAGTGGAAGGATTTTGCTGAAGTCCAGGCCTAGCTGAGCAGGTTTAAAGGTCACACTTGCCTTTTTTTTTTTTTTTTTTTTTTCCCCAGTTAAAATTGAGTTTCAAGCGACTTGGATTAGAATCAGAAAAGAAAAATTATGCAGTGAGCCTCTACCACTTTCCTGCTGCAGTTGGAGGCAGGTTTTTTCCACTGTCCAAGGAAGAGGCAGAAGCACCGAGCTGAACAAAACCACCACTGTGCCTTCCCCTTGAAGAAAGGGTTAGCGACAAGTGAGAATAAAGGGCCTGAGAAGTGGCAAACAGAAGGATTGCCCTGAGGAGAGCAACATGCTCAGATATGTCTATCAGGTAACAATCATTAAGCTCAAGCCCTGGAGTCTGTTCACGAAGCTTAAAAATAATGGTGACTCAGCTCTAGGTGAAATACTCACCTGTAATACTGCCCTCCTGCCGCAAGTCAGAAGGTCTGAGCTACCGATGGTCTGGCCTTCACTCCAAGTTTGGGAGACACCAACGTCCCAGAAGCTAAAGGAGACAGTGGCCAGAGTCTTGCTGGCATTTACAAACCTGATGACACAGTTCTTAAGGTGAACCTGTCTCAGTTCAGAAGAAATCTGTGGTTAGCACCAAACTCTAATAAAGATTCTTAACATCCTCTTTCTTCTAGACTTTTTTTGTTTGGGCAAGGATGACAGACTTGTGCAGAAGGTATTTCTGGGAAGTAGATAGGCCCGTAATGATTAGGAGGCCTGGAACTGCTTCCCATCCGAGTCTAGAGGCAGATAAGATACATAAAATTGCCTCACACCCTCAGTCCAACCACAGCACACCTTGGCTAGTCTCCAAAAATGGCTTTATTGACAACTATTCCTATGTTCTTCTATCTTGGCAGATGAC
The DNA here is from genome assembly GCA_033439905.1 of Ceryle rudis. Lineage (NCBI taxonomy): Eukaryota > Metazoa > Chordata > Aves > Coraciiformes > Cerylidae > Ceryle > Ceryle rudis. Next base: position 39,452 of record JAAGNO010021928.1, read on the forward strand.
GTGGCTACAGTGGTGGTGTTACTGTTGTTGCAGTGGTTAGAAGATCTTGAGATCTCGTTCCTAGAATCGAGTGAGAGAGGTTTTGTTTAAGAAGAAACTGGTTTACTTCTCACTGTTGTAGAAAAATTGAGACTGTGACCCCAGACCATGTTAAATATTTGAAAATGAGAAACTAGGTGATGAACAAACCCCTCATTTGAAGGAGGGGGGAAGGAAGCACTGGAGGAACTGAATCACTAGTTTTGAGCAATCCTGAACTCACTACTAAAATCTCTCATCTCTACGTTTATAAGACCTGTTGCTAACCACAGCTGGAGAAGGACATCTGACATCACAGGCAAGTTAAAAAACTGTTTCAGGGCTAAAAACTTCACACTGACATGTTACCAGTGGGAGCCGATGCAGCAAAGCCTGTCTCTGTCCCAAGCTTGTTTCAAGCTTCCTTCTTGGGCTGAAAGGGTTTGGAGATGTTCCCTCAGCAAATCCTCCTGGCAGTCTTTTGCCACAACAGCTTTTAACTCCCACCAGCCCTAAGACCCGTGATCCCCAAGTCTCCTCCATCAAACCACCCTCTTTGAGGCAAAGGCATCTATCTTCCCCAGTGTGGATGGGGGCAGAGATGAAAGGGTGACCTTCACACACGTCTTCTCTAGTTGCTTACAAGTGTCCACAGGCACTTCTAAAATACATACTCTGCCCACTTCATCACAATGCAGAGTTGTGACCCCATTTCTTAGAGGACACCCTCCTGTCCCCTCTCTTTTCTAGAATCTAGTACAAGATAGGAGAGAGGAGATGGCCTGACCTCCTCCAACGTCTTCCAGTCATATATGGATATAACCTCATTGAGGACCAGAAGGTGCCCAGATAGCTGACCACCAACACAACATTGTTCTTCCGTGCTTTCTGACCTCTGGTTCTTCCTACAGGCTTGGCTCCATCAGCAGGACACTTCCAGGGGCAACGCAGAGTGCTGTGCCCAGGGGAAGGCAAGATGGGCAGCAGGACGGGTGAGGAACTGCAGCACGGGCTGCAGAAGGCGAAAGGAGACAGGCTTGTGCAAGGACTGATACACAAGTTCAGAAATGCTGCTGAACAAGCCCTATGCACAGCGACTATACAGCCTGTAAACACCTTCTTCAGCCTTCCCCTCGTCCTCCTTCACTCCTGTGCCTCCTGTAGGCTGCTTGCCCTGTTACATGGGATTTTGAGACAGGGAGGTGAGGGATGGTGCTGTGATGACTACACATACAGAATAGGAAGAGGTGGAAAAATGCACAAACCCCATACCCTCTCTATTCTCACAGTTTTACCCTCTCCATTCTCACAGTTTTATCACCCAGCTCTTGGTGCTTGGCCTTTTCCTCCAAGCTCCAATGCCTGGCTTCACATCAATTCATGGACTTCAGCTTTCATCTGAAAAAAATTGTAATTATACAACATTCCAGCTACTATTGATGTGGAGAAGTGCAAGTCAGAATCCGAATTATTCATAATCCAGATGTTAAAAAAAAAAAAAAAAAGACTTTGACATGTATTATTTTGGAAAGCTCTCGATTTCTGAGTGAGCCACGATTTTCAGACAACCTGACTCATCATTTCTGAATGCTTCGGTTTGGCAGCCCTGTATATATTTAGTAATACAAACCCTGACTTGCAGCTTCCAATGAGAATCCTAATGACATGATAAGACAGATTTTCATCTCATTCATGTCATTTCCAAATATCAGGAAATGTACTTAACAGCAAGAGTTGTAAAAGCTGTGAAATGTTCTCCCTGGGGAGGTGCAGAAACCTCCTGACTACACACTTGAGCAGCTGAGCAAGCCAACAGAGAATAGGCAGCAGCCAACAGCTCTTGACTTTCTGGCCGAGGGACAGAGCAGACGATCCCCGGCACGTTTTCCTCTTCATTTCCCCTGGCTCTGGGCACTGCTAATCAAGACCTCATACCACAGCCACTGGAGCCTCTCTCATATCCAACTGGAGAAACAGCAACTTCTGCAGGAGCACGCAGCTTCAAGGGAACATACAGTTGCAAACCATTTAGGATTTCACATGGCGTAAGGAACCTGTGCCAGTCTTTGAGAACGCATTCAAAGCATCTTCATCCAGCAGTCAGAATTGCATTTTTCTTTACATTAAAATCCCTTAGGCACTTGGAGTCTGTGAGATACTTTCCTTTTTTTTTTTTTTTTTTTTCCATTGCTTATCAAGCAGTGGTATTAAAAATGATGTCTTTGGCAGCACAGCCAGCCTAAGTAGATGATTTTCATCTATTCGTTCCAGATCATCTGCTTCTTACCCTCAACTTTCAAAGGCCTTGAATGAGATGTAGACCACTGAATTTTATAGCTAAATTTCATGAACCTCTTTGAAAATGAAAGGATTGCACAGAACACAAATTTAGAGACATCAAAGGGACCTTTCCTTTTCATGCAAGCACCAAAAGCAGTGCAAAGGGAACTAATTACAGTTTGCTCTATTGCCAGATTTCACACTGGAGCAAATACAGGCATTTTATGCTTTAAGCTTTACAAACTCATGGCTGCCAGCTTAATATACTGCTAAAGCCAGGACCAAATTAATAGACTAAAACCATCTTGAATCCACTCAGGCAAGCAGTGAAGCCAAACGAGCTGGCAGCCGAGCTCATAGAGAATCTCTATTTTTGAATCCCTGCTTTGTTTAAAAAAATAAGATTTCTTTACATATTCAATGGCAGCATAAACACTAATTCTGCTCTTTCAAAAGCAAAGCTATTGCATAGATACTTTTTAATGAGCCGATCTTCAGCCGTGCTGCTGACAGTCGGGAGGGAACACGATCGAAATGGCAGCTCCTCATAAAAAGAATGGGAGAGTTCAGGGATCTCGGCCAAACGTGGCTGACTCAAGATCTGCTGACTCGAGCGGTTGAAATCACCACATAGACATGTGAGTTGCAGGCAAGCAGTGGAGGGGAAGAGCTGCCCTAAATTATGAAGCAAGATCCAGGTGAAATTATGAAAATCAAGGAAATTGTAGCAGAACCTTAGCTCCTAGTCCAAACACAGACCCGCACAGGCACTTTGCAATGAGGATGGTGGTAGTGGAGTGATCCTAATGTCACCTGAAATCAACGAAAAGTGAAGCTGGGAAAGAATCTCCCTTTGATATTTGATCCCTGCCTTGTCAGGCCAACAAGCCCTGGGCCAAAGCAGGTACTGGCTGGAGCTTTTCCTGCTCCCCAGGGTGACCTTAGATACCATTTTATATTTTCCAGAGATCTACAAGCTTTCTCATTTACAGTTCACAAAAATCCCAACAGAGCACCTACAGAGGTCTCTTAGCTTCCATTCCCCAGTTGGGACACAGAATGATGGACATTGCTACACCAACAAAGGTCTCCAAAGGGGACTATTGCCCATTTTTGACACTGTCAGTGGTGTAAGCAAAGCTGCTCGGATCCAGGGGCCACGGAGACAGGATAACATTTTGATACTGAAGACAACACTATGGCACTAGCTTCTCCAGCAGGAGGGATTCCATGAGGTCTGCAGAGCCCCGAGGAATAATGCAACCACTGAAACCTCGGGATGTTACCAACGTGCTGGCAAAAAAAAAAGTGTATCACTTACTGTTTTCCTGCACTGATCTCCAGAGGAGAGGTCGTTCATAATCCTCAGCAGGGGGAAAGAGTCAAAAAGCTGTCAACACAAAATTCACAGACAGCTTTGGTGCTCCCCCTTGCAGTGGCCAGTTAGCTGTGCTTAACCCTTGCCAAGCGAGCACGGCTGCAGCTGTAACACTGGGAAATGGTGGGAAACTGAATGAGGAGTTGCCTAGGGTCATGTCTGCACCAGGCAGGCGAACACTACATTTAATTCACACATGAATAAGGTGCCACAGTGGCCCCCTCATGCAAATGCACTCATCCCTGTACAATTTCTTCCTATATGAGAAAGCAATTCAAGGCAGCCTGCACAACTGGCTCTGGGATCATTTTTCTGGCTATCCACTCTTCCGTCTCCCACTTACACTATACAACCTGTCTTTCCTCCCCTCTTTGAAGAAGCTAGGTCCCTATAGACTAGCAAAGAGACAAGAGGCTGACTGCTGCAATGTGACCAGAAGATGCCCCTAGAAGGGAGGGAAGACCAGAGGATGAAACTGTGCTTACTTGAAAGAGGAGATGCAGAAAAGAAAGAGGGAGAACCGGTATAACACACAAGCACAAAAGCAAGAAGAGTCCAAGGGTAACTGAGCCTGTGCCCCACCTGTCAAACAGTCCAGCAGGAGGTTTAAGGGTAGAAGTGAAAGAGACTCAGTCAGGTAGAGAGGGCTTATGTGGGAAGGGGCATCATTTGTATGCAGATCTCCACTTTGATTTCTTATTTTTATCTTGGTCTCAGAGGTGAGGCCAGAGAAGGGCCACAAAAATGATCAGGGGACTAGAACACCTTTCCTATGAAGAAAGGCTGAGAGAGTTGGGTTATTAAGCTGGGGAGAAGACTCCAGGAAGATCTTATTGCAGCCTTCCAGTACTTAAAGGGGGCCTATAAAAAAAAAAAAAATAGGGACAATCTTTTTATCAGGGCCTGTTGTGATAGGACAAGGGGTGAGGGTTTTAAAGTAAAAGAGGGGAGACTCAGACTAGACATAAGGAAGAAACTTTTTTAAATGAGAGTGGTGAGACACTGGCCAAGGTTTCCTAGAAAGGTGGCAGATGCCCCATCCTTGGAACCATTCCAGGTCAGATGGGACAGGGCTCTGAGCAACCTGCTCTAGTTGCAGATGTCCCTGCTCAGTGCAGGGGGTTGGACTGGATGGCCTTTAAAGATCCCTTCCAACACAAACCAGTCTGTGATTCTATAAGGTGAGCACATACATACTGGTCCGTGTTGTAATGGGGGTTGCAACCGTGTAATTTCCTTAACAAAGGTTTATACTCACTGACAATACCTCCATAGTTTCAGTGATGCAAGGTCTGTACAGAAGCGTCCCCTTCTGCTGCACCTCACCTTCTGTTAAAGCGTGCGACTAGCACTATGCAAACAGGGTCAGTTTTGCAAGATGTTAGCAATCCTTCTTCTCCAGTAATTTCTGCCCAAGGAAGATGCTAGAATCCTGACATACAGCTTCAAGATCAGCAGGGCATACAAAGGTGTGCCATGGAGCTACAGAAAAATCATCAAACTTCCAGAAGAGCAGGGACAGCACAGAAAAATCTCCTAGAGTGCCTGTTTTCTACAAACTGCACTAGAAAAATTGTCTCAGTCTGCCTGCAGCAGAGGCTTGAGAGTGCAACTGATAAGAAGTGCCTGTGAGTAATAATCCCTTAAATCCATACCAAACCACGTCACCCTGTTTCTTAGATAAGGTTTATCATTCTCATGAGAGAAAGTTGCCCTTTTGTGATACCTGTTGGCCAAGAACTGTGCTCCCAAGTAGTTTGCCAGCTCTGTGATTCCCATCACAATAATGCTACAAGCTCTACCACTTCGGATCAAAATTTTAATGAGGCACTAAACCCACAAAAGGGGCTCTGTATAGCATAATTAAATAGAATGGGCCTAAATAAACAGCAAGGTTTTACAAGTTACATTATAGTTGAAAACAGCTGGGAGTCAAAGAAAGGAGCATTGAAGATGCATGATGTAAAAAGGCATTTCACAGAATGCAAACACTAAAACTTTTCATATCGCACAAACAGGAAAACACTACGAGCACGTGACTTCCCTTTGATTTGGAAGAATCTGTGTGGGGCACTGGGCATTTGTTTTTTTTCCTTCTGTTAGTCAGCACAATGAAATATTTCACATGAAAACCCAGTGGCAAAGAGAGCCATTTTTCCTTCAGAAAGAAATAAATACTGCAGGAACAGGTAAAGTCAGTAGGAACATCTGGTTCAGCGAAGCCATGGGATGCTGGATCACAGCTCCAAAACGCTGGGCACTGTTGGGACTCCTCAAAATAGTCTTGCAAACAATCAGAATTGTAACAAGTCTGTTTGGCTCAGAGCTGCAAGACACTTGTTTCATGCTCATGCCGACTCCTTAAATCCACTGCAAGCAGTGACATTCAGGCTGAGCCAACTAGCTCAGCATCCAATTCTCTGCCTGCATCGGCTATTTACAACATCAGGTTTGTTCCACCCCTGTCAATATTTGATCCAAGAGCTGCAGAAATCCTACAAACACAGGAAGGTTTCAATTTCACATTAAGGTAATGTCGACAGAGGTGCTGCTGTATGGCGTAAAGTCAGTGCACTGTTACTCCTTGAGAATGAAATTGCTGGTAAACTTCGGTTTCATTTCATTTCCCCCTGGTCCTCCCAGCAGCCCTTTCCCAGAGCCGTAGCTACTGCTGCAGTTCTGGGCTTGTGAAAGAAAAGTTTCTAAATTCATCCTGGTTTATCATCGGAAGAATTCCTTCTTCAATGGGAGTCAGAATGGGCTCCTCTTTTATAAAATCGGGATCAAAGTTGCTCACATCATCTTTGGATTTCTGTCAAACAGAAAAGACAAAGGAAAGAGATGTCAAAAGCACGTATCATCTGCTTGTTCCTGGCACTGCACCTTTAGTCTAGTCTTGAGTGCAACAACCCAGGCTGAGCTTACTGAAAGCCTTCGCTGGGGTCAGACTGGGAGCAGCTGAGTGCCCGCACAGACCCCCTTAGAGCATAAACCCCTTTTAGAGCTTCTGCAGGCTTCTGACAGGCAAAGCCCTCTCTGATTTAACTGACACCACCTCTGATGGGTTTGCCTGCTCGGACATGGCAGGGCACATAAATCAGTTCCTTTCCTCAAGTGGCAGCATAGACCCAGCCATTCGATGCAGTTATCAGCCACGTTTCCAATTAGCTGACTCCACACAGTCCCTCCTTATCTACAGAGTGTCTCAGCTGGCTGGGGGGGGCATAAGTTCCTCTATGTTCGAGCCATTAAACTTGCACAATAATGAATGGCTGGGGCGTGGGAAGACAAATGGCTTGCCTCCAGGTGCCGGATTCCTTGCTGCACACCACAAAGTGGGACTGTTTACAATGCACACACACAAACGGGGTTTGTGGCGCATTTTGGCAGGGTGTGTGTTTTTCCTGCATCCAGAATAAGACGGTTTATTGACATAGAAGTCTGATGTTCCCAGATCCTGTCCTGCTCACTGAGAAGGCTCCCTTAGCCTTTGATTCAGGTTCTCAAGAGCCTGATCCTGAGCTGTCACAGCTCCCCTGAGTGCATGATCCTGCACCCAGTTTGCGTCATGGAACAGCACTAGGCTGACTACTGCCGCTGTGAGTTTGCAGAGTGACCACAGCATGACACAAAGTCACTCCAAATGACAATTTCAAAGGCAAGGAAGCCACAGAGGCAACCTTGGGAAGGTTCTCCATGGAGAGCATCCTTTTGGTTGTGTGGCACCACTGGAGAAATGGGCATCAGTGTCCCCCTCTGCACCCTGTCTGCCATTTGAACCACCCAGGTGACAGCGGTCTAAGCAGGGAACACTCTGCTGGATGGCATCCAGACAGAGAGAGACAAAAGACAAAGAATCCTGCTGTGGAGAGGTGGGTGGAGTGGTCAGAACAAGGATTACTTACCCTGTTTTATATCTGGGGCAAGGCAAAGGGTAGTTAGGTACCTAATCTGCAGTTGTTTTTACAAACCTGTGTTTTTGGCTGAGCTCCCTTTGAAAATCCAGCATGGAGGGGAAAAGCAACCTGTACAACATCAGGTGGCCAACCAGCAGCCAAGCCAAGCCCAGAGACCTCACCTCCTGGCTCCTGAGCCAGGGCTTTCAGGTCAAGGTTGCCCTTCCTTCACCTCCTTTCCTGTCTCATGGGAATAAACCTGCTTAAATAGGCCAAAAGAGTAAAAAAAACCAAACCAAAACAAACCAAAACAACCCAGGATCCCTTCCCCCCACCCCTCTTCCCACATACAATTCGGGGCCTGAATGGTGGCTCCATCTGACGCTGGTTCAGCAGGTCCCAGTCCAGATCTTTGAAGTAGGGGTGCCGCAGAATCGCGCTCTCTCCACCCAGCCCTGGGCTGCCTAGCCGCATGTTGGGGTTCTTCGTCATGAACTGAAAAACAAAAAGGGCTGTTTGTTTCCTCCCATCCGGCAGAGCCACGGGAGAGGGACCTATTAGCAGTGGCACAAAAGCTTGTCCTCAGCTTTCCTGTTGAACCCAGTTGCTGGCCAGACTTCTCAATTTCATTGTACTGGAACCGCATGCAAGGAACTTGACTCACTCTCTAGAGGAAGAAGTCAGGGTGTATTTCTCCTTGGTCCTTTTTCTTTTGGTCAAATCCTTGGTTACCACAATAAGAAAACAAAGTTCAGTTGCATCATTTGCAACAGTGGTTTTGGTAGAATATTTATTTCTATATTAATTTCTCAGGAGTACAAGCTCGCTCGCAAATGCTGTTCACCAGCCAGCCAGGCTTTGGACTGGAGTCAGTCCTGAGCTGTGTCTTTTCCTAAACCTCAGCTGGCTGAAGCACAGCCAGAAGTCTACACTTTCCTTCCTGTCATCTCAGGAAACAGGAAAATGAGCAAGGCACTGCCTTTCAGAGCCCCCCAAAACCTTGAGGAGATGAGAGAGGACAGGTGACCAACTCCTCTCTCAGTGGCAAAACTCCAAAAGGGGATTTCTTTTTGCAACATTTTTACCCCGCTCCCAGTGGGGGAAAAAAAAAAAAATCTCAAACCTCAGCCAAAGTGCCCTGATTTGCCAGGGAGCAATGAGAGAAGCCATACATCATGCACATGGCGTGAGAGGGCCCTGGCGGGTGCCCTTTAGGTCCCAACAAGAATGATGAAGTGTCAGCGCTGCTGTTATTAGTTAAGGGGAGGGGAAATATTGGGGGAGGAGGGGAATCCTTCCCCAGGCAGGAAAAGAGCTAGTTGGCTTGTTAATTTAGGATTATAGTTCTTAAAAATTCAGTAAAACCCAATCTTTCCCCTCAAATATTTCAATTCATTAGAGAAATCAGGTTATGTTTAAACTAGGAAAATAGCTGCTTTTATTTGCCTATTGAAACAGCAGCATAAAGCAAGCTCCACTCTGGTGGAGGTGTCCAGACGATTTCCTCGAAGATGAAAGAGCATTATGTTTAGCAAATAGCTGAACCAGCCAAACCAGACAATCGGTCACTGTTTCGGGAATGACCAAGTCTGCTGCATCTCGGCAATGGGGAAATTAAAAGAAGTGGAGGTGCAGCGAGAGACCAATTTCATTCTGACTGTAGGAGCTTTTTCAGAAGGTATAAAGTCTCCTAGGATGAGGAGATAAAAGGTCTAGTCATTGCCTACCCAGAAAGAAGACAGGGAGAAGAAAGACGACTGACAGATTTATTTTAGAAGTCACCCCAGTACTCCATTCTCAGGGGGCTTCAGAGCTGAAGTAGATGAGGTATCTGCATCTGAGAGCTTGCAGGACCCCAGTGTCTGCTGACATTAGCATAAAATCCTCAGCTCCAGTCTGACCTCCCAAGCCCTTTGAGGACCTCTGCTGCCATTGGCATTCCATACGGCAGAACTGTTTTCCACCACTCCACCCAAAACATCAGCAGAAAAAGCTGCTGAGTACATCCAGATTTGTAAGAGCAACCACCAGGAGAGGTACAAAGCCAACATGTCTCTCTGCGGGTGGGGTCCTTCCATGCTTCTCTGGACTCTTCAGCCTTCAGTTATGCAGCATTTCCATGGTCAGACCCAAGAAGCAGCAGAATTTCTTTGTCCCCCCAACCATTTCAACCTGTTCTCCCTTTCTACCAGTGGAGCCCAAATACAATTTGTTTCCCAAGACTCTGCCCCAAAATTTCTGTGGAATACTGATCTCCAGACAACAGTTTGGTTTCCAAACAAGAAATAGGGTCAGGCCAAATTCTCTTAGATACCTGGTTCAGACAAGCCTTTGCAAGTCTTGAACTAAACTTCTTTCATTTGCAAAACAGGCCAGAATTCTCCTGGCAGCCTCATCTTTCTCTAGAAATTCCCTGCCCAGATTCTTTGTCCTCACAAATGGATATCTGCACCTCAATAGCTCTTATTTGCATTGCTGGAACACCTAGAAAGCTGAAGCAAGATCAGAGCTCAGTGGTGTTGAGAGTGTTATAGACCAAAACAGTCCAAAAAGACGAGACAAAAAGGAGTGGAGAGCTGGAAATAAGTCCTGTGTATCCTGGCTCCTGACCTACTGCTGCATCCATTACACCAGGAAGCTTCTGCTAGTTGGGGGGGGGGGGGGGTGAGTACTTCTTTGGGGGGTTTTGGGCCAGAATTAGTTTTCAGGGGGAAAAAAGTGACCTGGGCCCGGAGAGGATTTTTTTTGTTTTTGAGAAGGGCTCTGTCTTTTA
>JAAGNO010021928.1:49896-119330 GCA_033439905.1 Ceryle rudis
AAGTGGAAAGGGCTTGGCTTGTGTAGGGGTTAGGGATGTCCCGGCTCTGGGAGTAGGAGTGTGAGGCAGTGAACAGGGTTTAGCAAGGATTTGTCCCACCACAGAGGGATCCCGAAGAAATGAGGCAGGGGGAGCCCCCTGGCTTGGGCAAGGGTCTGTGATATCGGAGGGGGGTGAGTAGGGGGCGGTGCGGGGGCGGGAGGGGGGGAAATCATGAAAGCAAATAATCTCTGAAAAGGGCTTGTAACATGCTTTTCTTGGGCTTCCATTCATGCTCAACCATATAAGACCAAAACTTAAACTGGATTGCCCATTCCCAGACAAATTCAGAGACCTGGGATATAAAAGTATGTTTACATTCCTATTTGCTTGCTTTATTCCACATCATGCCAAAACTGCACCAAGTGAAGGCATCCAATGCAACAAGCTGAAAGCCAACATAAATGCATTCCTAGCTGCTTGAAACACTTGTTGTTAGGACAATGAGGATTAGGCAAGGGCCATCCCTTGAGGTGGGCTGTTTGTAGCTCTGTAAAGACAAAACGTAACATTCAAAAGAAAATGACTGTTCAGATTGAACTAGCCAGCTCTGATTCGAGCATCTGACCCCCAGATTGAGAAACCTCAGCTGGGTAACTCTAGTCACCATCTACCCCACACTGGGTGCCCAAAGGAGGGAGGAGGAGAGTGAAGGCTTCAAACTCACCCCCTGCTGGAACACGTCCCCTTGGCTGGCTGCTGAGAGCGATGCCAGGCTGCCACAAAACCCCTCTGAATTCATCCTTTGCCTCTGACTGGAGTGAGCTGACATGCAGGACACCCTATCAAAAAGCACTTTCCCAGCTGTCAGGCACGAGCTCAGTCCTGCTGCCCGTCTTGTAAAAACAGAGCTTTGAAGCACAAGGGTATCGAGGGCTGGAGTGACCCACCAGCACCATAAACCACTCTGGACAGGGTTGTCTAAAGCTTGTTTCCCAGATACTGCAAGTGCCTAAGGCAGACTAGCAAGACCTCAAAAGTGAATATAAATCACGTGCTCTACAATGAGTATCAATGCAATGTGAAGAGTCCTCCCCTCCATGGCAATCAAACTGATACTAGTCTGCTTCAGCAAAAGGGTGGGATATGATTTCAAAGGACAGTCAGTCTCTTATCATTAGTTTACATCCCTGAGAAATGTATTGTATGTTGTGCTGAGACCTCTCAATGGCATCTGTGCATGGGAACTGGCACTGAGAATGTTGTCTTCATATGGCATCCCATAGTACATGAGATACAGTCCTGTGTCCTGGGCAGCTGCAGCATCCCGGCAGGTTACTCAGCCTGTGGATGTAGACACCTCTGCACCCGGGGGCTGTGACAGAAAACAAGAGATTGGCCATTGCTGACATGAAATTGCCCAGTGAATTTTGGAGACGGCATGTTTGTCACAGCCGGTGGGTGAAGGGGGGATGTTTTCTCTGGGAAGCGGCTCCTGTCTTTATTTGGCCACTGGGCTGAAAAGCAAGTGTGCAAATGGTGACTTCACCAGAGACTGTACTGGTGTTTTGAACTGGAACAGTTACCTGCATCGCTGTAAGAGGTCTATAAAATTAAAGGGTGAAATCTTCGATGCCAGCTTCCACTGCCGTGAATAACTAACCCTCTCAAACACTCTTGAAATTCACCAGGAATTATCACACTGACAAAGAAACGGATGAAGTTTTAGTTTGTGGTGTTCAGTGTGTCAGAAAAACCCAAACAACTATAATGACCTCTCAAAGGCTCAAAAGCCCATGAATCCTTCTCTTTCGCTGCCTTAGGCAGTGCTGACGTTTCTCTGCTGCAATGGGGTAGCATCTGACACCTGTCTCATGCCGCCTCTGCTATCTGATGGCACTTCTAGCAAAGCAAACAGCTTGGGATTTCTAAGGAACTTAATTACAAGTTCAGCCTTCGGCTCTGAATTAAGTAGCTGGAGCCTGTACCCATGGCTCTGACCCTATGAGAGGCACTTCTGCAGCAGTCAGGTTAAAGCTGAGTGCCCAGAGCACACAGATGCTGCCCTCTGCACATGTGCAGGCCGAGCAGAGGAAAGGTTTGGGGAAGTGCAGCTAATCTTTCCTGATCCCTCAACTGCATTCAGAAACAGCTGGAAAATGTCCTATAAAGTGTTGGCTGCTCCTGGCATCCAAGGAAAGGCCACAGTTTGACTCCTGCTTCACAGGTTGGGTAGACCTAAATGTCCTTCTAAGTACAACCCTCCAATATTTCTGCAGGTGATGAAGGATGCTCAGCAGAAAGTTTTTCATGGCAAAATGTCATCTCCTAATATTTATTGAGCATATCTAATTTTGCATGATAACCCAGAGTCCAGCATGAATCTCAATGTCTGGCACAAAGATCTCAGTAAAGAAATGTAGAGGACAAAAAAAAAAAAAGCAACAGTAACAACAAGGCGGCAAATCTGGGATGTTCCTGAGCAAAAAGAAACTTGTAATCGCCCAAATCCAAGATGCCTCCCAGCAAAATCAATAGCATGGATATAGCTATCTTAAACCCGAACCAGGCCGTCAAGCCCTCACTCTGATCACATCCAGCCTTGGGGAACTCTCCCATTTCTGGTGTAAAGAGACCCTTGGGAGCACCCTCAGACTGCGTGCCTTTGGGCTACACCAGTCTGCTGAGCAGCAAAGTCGAGCGAGGCTCTCGCTGACCTCAGCTAACCCTCTCAGCAGCATCGCAGCCAAAACTAGCAGCTGGAATGAGCCAAAAACATGACTTCACAAGATCATTTGAAAACATTTACTGAAAGAAAATGCAGCAAGCCATGACAAGAAATTAAAAGCTGGAGATTAGTCCAGAGAGGGCCCATAAAGTTACAAGGGAAAAAAGCAGACATAGCAGTGTCAACCATTAGGAAAAATCTGCGTCATCCCTGGGAGCTCAGCCCGCAAGCAGGTGAGGAAGAGCTGGGGACATGCACCAGTCCTCCCCTTCACCCACTACGTGGCTTGCACAGTGCTGGAAAGGGCTGTATGTCTCCCAGCCAGCTCAGCAAGGCTATACTGGACTCCTGTGGTGCTATTCACATGCAGCACTGCAACTTCTGTCTCAAGAGGCTAAGTTTCAAATCAGTCTAACAGCCTGGAAGTCACTGAAGAGATGTTTGCACAAAACAGATGTTTCCAAGCATTAATTTCCTTGAATTTACAAGTTCCTTTTCTCAGTACTGGAATCCATGATAGGTTTTACGTAATTCATGTATGTGTTATTTGCATCAGGATAATTAATTTCATAAGTAATATGACAGTGACTAAATTACTTGAAATTGCATCATGTTCTAGGAAAACACTAACGAGCCCAGACCCCTTCTCAGAAGTAATGCACTTCAGGAAGAGGAACGCAACTTTCTGCTCAGCCATTCCCTTCACTTTGTCAGCCATCTGGACAAGGCATAAATCATTATTTCTTATGGATAATCTTTCTGATGGAGCACCAGCTCCCATCAGAACTCGGTTGTCCTGGGCCAGGACCATTTACATCATAAGGGAAAGCCCGTGCCCCTGAGCAGCTCATCGTTCAAACACAAGTGCACGGCAGAGACAGAGGCTCTGCCCCATCTTACAGGCTGGGAACAGAGACCCAGAGAAATTCATTACTTTGTTTTACCAGGAGCCCAAAGGCAGCATGTCACAGGCATGATGGCAAACCCTCAGTCTCACCTCCTCTCCATCACACCACGTGCCTCAGAGGACCCCTAATTCAGGATTGTGCCAAAGCAATAGTCAAGCCCAAACTGTTAAAGGAAAGCAACGTTTCCCTGTTCACGGTACTAACATTTCCTGCCTGTTGCTGTTTCTCCCATGTTGCTACCAGAGCGAGAAGCAGCAGCACAGGAGAATAACTCCCCACGGTCTCCCCTCTAGTAATGAGGGAGAATGGGGAGATCGAGAGATACCCAGCACGCTCATCTTCATTAAGATTCATGAGCTAAACTAACAGGGCAGAAATTAACTCGAAAGGAAATAAGATTTCTCAAAGATCTATTTGATCTCAGACAAAAGAGAATCGTTATATAAATAGAGCAATTACTCTAATTAAGGCTTCCCTCCATGAATCTCTTGACTGAACGCTGCAGTTGCTGAAAACAGTTTGGCCGCCTATTATGTAAGGCAAACAAACCTGCAGACTGGGGTTTCATTAGCCTTCATCCACCCCTGAACAAAGGGGAAGAAAGATGGCTCTATGCCTCTGTCTGCTAAAGTCTGTATTAGTTTTAATGATTGGAAGCCAGGAGGCATTAGCATAGCAGAGAGAGTTTTCTTAAAGAAGACTTCTTTTTAAATAAAATGCTGCTCATTTTGAGCCAGTCTCATCTTTTGCTCCCATCACCCTCCACCACAGTCCCGCAGGGGCGATGCTCACAAGCGTGCCTCGCCTCGCCTCCCCAAACGAGAGCGATCCAGGGCTCAGACACACAGGTGGGTTATGGGGAGTAGGGAAGTCAGCCCAGCCCCATTGCACGAGATGGTGTCTGCTCAAGCTCCACAGCCCTGGGAGCAGGGTGTCTGGAGAGTTCTTCCGTGCAGTTCCTCATACTCATGGCAGCTCAGCTGCTGTCTGGTAACTTAAACTGCGGCAATTCGTCCGTGGGTGTGAGCCACGCACTTGGGAGCCTGAGTCCTACTGACCTTCAGTGAGGATTGTGCTGCTGAGAATAGGACTTGGAGTCATTGCAGCTCTCTCAGATGCTACCTCTGTTTTACACTGGGGATTTGCTCTGAATGCAGCCATTAGAGGCCACGTGGCCTTTCAGCTCCCTGTGCGACACACAGCAGGATTGATTGCTAAAAGCCCCGATTCATACTGGTGCAGTTCATTGTGGTGCTGACCCATGCATCCACAGGGTGCTTCTACTCCTGTGCTAGGGTCCTGGCTACAGAAAACTGTGAGCAGGTGAAATCCTTCAGTGCAGAGAAGGTCTAGTGAGTGCAGTGCCAGGGCTCAGAAGTACAAAACTGCCCTGAAAGCCTTTTACGGAGGCGGGAAGGAAAAGAGAGCATGCGAGATCTCTGTTATTTCCTTTTCCAGATAAAAACAGAATGGGAAGGGAAATAAAAACCAGTCTTCGGCCCTGCTCCTAAAAAACAGAAGACTAACAGTAAGCACGATAGCAGTCACATGTTTAATGTGCCAGCGGCAGGCAAGAAGGACAGAATGTCAGTATCGTGGATATTAAGCAAGTAAATTTGATCTCACTTTCCTCTACTACAGAAAAGGCTGCTTGATGCTGCCCAGTCAAAGCTCAAGGTAACAAGAAGGATTAACTGTCTTGCAAACAGTGCTGAGCAAGAGAGACAAGGAAAATAAACCAAGGCAGATAGAGCAATTCACATGTGGGATAGACCCGCCTGGCTCCAAATCTCCTGGTGCCATAAACTGATGTAACTTTGATGACTATCACCAGGAGAGAACCTGGCCCAAAATATGGGAATTAGATTGTCTGAATAACTACAAACTTGCTGTGCTGAAGTCCACCTGGTTCCCTGCTTCTCCTCACTTATCAACAAATAACTCATCGATACTAATGACAAATGAAAAAGCCACAAGTATCAACTGCGTATTGGCCCCTGATGATAGCTAGCGATTTTCAACGTTTGTGCCTTTGATACTCCTTTAATAAATACTGATAAACAGAAATTAACATTAGTCATTAGATATAAGGAATATTTAACATTGGTTTTGGTCAAGATGTCATTCCAGAAATCTGTGTTTTCAGAACTGATGAGTCAACCCCAGTTCCCACATGGGTCACCAGCTGCACAAGCTGCTCAGACAATCTCAAACTCCGGCTGCTGTTTTTAAATTACCCCAACTGGACTATAGGCACAACATGGGGATATGCAGGTCGATTACTAAATCAATGCATCAATCAGACTAACACAAACATGAAGGGAGAATGACCATCACACTTATTAATAGACCAGGGGCATGATCCCACTCTCATTTTAAGCAGTGGTGAAATCTCCCCAGGGTTGCATGGGAAAACAATTAATCCTTTTCTGATAGTCTTGTCAAGAGGAACTGGGAATCTATTACACAACCCTGGGTGGCCTATTTACATAAGGTCAAGTACAAAGGGGACTAAAGTGCCCCAGACAAACCTGTAAAGGCCAATTAAGGAAAAAAAAAAAAATCACAGGAAAATGCTTCAAAGAAGCTTTTTTGTGGACTCGGTTGTATTTTGACTCTTTACTTTTAAAGTTCATGAAAGACACAGCAGGTCAGAAAGTTCAAAGCTGGAAAGACAAGTAAGACCTACAGCCCTGAATAGCTGGGACGGTCAGAGATTTGTTACCCCTATAGCAATGCTGAGACCTCCCAGTTAGATGGACTGTCACTCTCTGCTGCAGCTGCACAGCAAGAGCTGGTCCCATCCTTCAGCACTCATTCCCATCTCTAGCTCAGACCCAGGCTCTCAAGGGAATCCTTGGACCTCCCCCCAAGACTGGATTTTAATGGACTTCACCAAAACACCTTAGAGGGTCTGTAATCACATTGTTGAAATGTGCAGAGATGAGAAGGGAGCCCAGGCCCATGTCTTAGGCTCAGACATGGGAATTGCTGCTTCCTGAGCACCTAGGAGTGAGCAGACAAAGTTGGCACAAGGAATGCTCCTTCATTTTTTTCCCCAGCCCTGGAAGGAAAGAGGAGGATGAGTCACACCTGACAATACAATAGGCTGGGTTAGGAGCTTTTGTTACAAAGCAAATCTGAGCCTGCACACTACGGACTTAAACAAGAAGCTAATTTCATCCTGCTGGATGAAGGGGAAGGTAGAAGACCTAATGACTACTTGATGAATTTGGCCTTGGCAAGCTACATAGAGATGGCTTCAGTTTTCTTTCACAGTGAATTATTCAGAAGCATGGGACTTACTGTGGGGAAGAGCAGCACTTCAGAAAGGGGTATCATCAATCCACAGAAGAGATTAAAATCACTGGGGAAAGCTGTTTGAGAGTTGGGAGGCAAAGAGTAAAAGGCAGCAAGCACTGAGTTACTGGGATGGACATGTGAGCTCAGGCAAAAGAGGTAAGAAGGCAGTCTGTGGTGGAGCACAGTCTCGTCACTTCACAGTCTGTCTTTATGGCAAAAATGGTCTAGACCACAGAGAGATTATTTAAAACTGCAGAACTCCTTCCCAGTTGGGAAACAACAGGCTCTGTAATCCCGCTTTTTGCTGTAGGGGCTCTGGAGCCAACCAGGAAATGAAAGATGAAAGCATTTCTAAAACACAAAATAAAAGGGGGGGAAGAAAAGTTTACACAGATCTGGCGTAGAGTTTCACAGAGAGATTAAAATATTGGCCTGACTCTGACAGCCAAAGCTTAATCAAACTGTGCAAGAGGATTTATCAAGCCTGCCAACTCTGAAGAGATGCCAAAGAGAATAATTTATTGGCATATTTGAAGGCATTTTTAATATCTGCCTTTGTTAGCAGGCTCCTCAGCTCTGAGGATAAAGCAATGAGCTCATCTAGTTCCCTCTCTGATTTCAGTGGGTCCACCATTGTGTTGCTCCTTTTCCTTTTAATCTTTGTCTAAAAAAATACTCCCGGCATCTGGTTCATTCAGAAACAAGTTCATTCTGGCTATTCCAGCACTGCATGTGAAACAGATTTTCTGCCTTTTTCCATCTGTTGGAAAGAAAGAACCTGGCCCAGATCTGTAGGATGCAAGCGCAAAGGAGAGACGTGCGCCTTGTGCAGAGTGATGTAAAGCAACTGCACCTTGTACCAGCAGTATCTGGCTGCCTCATTTCACACCTTCTAGGTGTTCAGGAGAGGACTGGGGAGCAGAAACACGGGGGTTTGGTCCAGCTCACACAGCAGCCAAACTGATCGCCCAGAACTTAGGGAAAAGGTGAGGCACAAAGGCAGTTGAAAGCACATACTCATTGTGCTTGGATATGCCAAGCAAAGCACAGCCCAGGTATTTTGAGTTGTGTGTTGCTTGCCAGGAGGATGCAGAACACCTACTGTAGTACCTGAGCTGATGACAGCTAGTTCTGACCTCCCAGTATCCAAGGGCATTGGACCCCAAGCAAATGCAGTGTATAAAGAGAATAAACTCTTCCAAAGAACACTTCATATGATCTCACCCTCTGTGCTGATGTTCAGGGTAAGCAGCTGCAGCAAATAGGCAGCTTGGACAATCCACATCTCTCCTGACCGTAGTCATCCTTGCCAGCAATCTGAAACCAATCTGAAACCCTTTCCCCTCCACTCCTCTGTCACTGCAGATTGTTTGTTTTAATTACATTAAAAAATCTGCCTCTTAGTGCTGTGAAAACCCTGGTCCTCTGCCTCCTCTCCTCATTAATGGCACTTTCAAGTTGCTTACAGCAGTGGGGCCAGTCTGGCTCAGCAAGGAGCACTCACCATCCAGAAAGCCTTTCTTCTGACAGCAAGCCGTGGCACATGCAAAAGGGGTCCTCACTGAGGGTTTGGGTGATCATGGTGGTATCCCCTTAGGATGGGTAGTTTACTCCTCCTGCAGCAGAGCTCAGTGTTCACTTCGCTGCCTCTCCTTCAGCTGGGCCTGGGTGGAATGCCCTAAGAAAATGTCTTTTCTCTATCTCCCCAATCTTCTTTCTTCTCAGCCCTTTAAGGTAAGTACATGCAGCATAGCCTGAGTCTCCAAGGGCTCTGCTGGAGCTGTTATCCTGCATCCAGCCAGACTGGACTGCCCTGTGCTCCAACCACACAGGACATTAGAAGATCCTTAAAATTTCTTTGTAATGGCAAGAAATAGCCACCTGAACCCTGTACTCCCCAGGGAGTCCTGGATTTATCTCACACATATACAAAGGTGCTGATCAAATTTCTCTCTTAGTAGAAGCTGTTGCTTAGAATTCCTGAGAAATGATGAGGAACACTGCTCAGTTTCACCCAAAGGAAGGGCAGAGGAGGCTACCCTTCAAATTTAGTTTTGCCTCATCTATTATCACTTGCAAATTTAGGGAAGAAGAAAAAACCTAACACATATACACACACACTTTCCCAACTGCTGCCTAACTTCTATGTATGCTTATGGATACACAAAGCATTTCTACAATTCCCCATCAGTGCTCTCTAACTTAATCACTTGTTTTAACTTAAAATTGGGCCACATGTTGAAATACTATCCACAGACCTCCCCCCATCAACTCAAGACAAATCGCTGGTGGAGCAATACGCTACTCATTATAGTAACTTGTGGGGAGGTCTCTTGTGACTGATGGTTACCTGAGTGACCAAGGGACCTAAGGTGGCCTCAAATTTGCCCTTCTGGGCAGCAAAGGAATGACAAACTTCTGTAGAAAGTTTCGAGTGGCTTTTTTAATTAGCAAGGTAAAAATTGGCTGATCTGTTGTGGAAGGGCCTGCTTACCTCTCCCCCACTGAAGTGGCTGTTTGCCATCTGTGTAGCAACATTCCTGAGCCCTTTTCTTGCTCTCCAGAAAAAAACTGTATGTGCTGCCTCCTAGCAAAGGGGGTAAGTTACACTGCCAGCAAGCCCTCGGTATTGAATGTCACTGTACTTGCTGGCTGTACAAGCAAGCCAAGAAACCTAAGTAACTAACTGAAAAGCCCTAGTTTCTGGGTTTGTCCATGACATGGGCTCACAGGAATGGAAGAAGAGGCTTTTCCTTTCTAGGTCAGGGCTTTTTTGACTTCAGGATCAGGCTTCAAGGCTGTCTGGAGGCAAAGGGGTTGGTTTTAAAAGGTGGAACATTTAACCATTCCCCCTCCTGCTGCTCTCAAGAGCCATGTAAGCTCTGTCCTGGCTGCTGGCAGAAACCAGGAATGAAATGCCAACTGCCTCACCTTGTGCTCTGACAGCCCAAAATGAGTCCATAATGGACAGGTTGTGAGAGCAGGACCCGGCTCCTGCTGACCCACAGAGCATCATTATTTCTGCAGCTGAGTTTGAAGCTCTAATTCCCAGACACAAAAGCCCCTTGATGTTAACATGGCAGAGCAAAGGGGACTTGAAGCAAGTCTTCAAGAGCAAAGTCTAGATCATGTGGAGGTGGTGGGGTGTGTGTTAGACTTCAGTGGTGTCAGGGTGCAGAGAGGGGAGGTGAACTCAGTGATGTGAAGCAGCAGAGAGTTCACTAAACCAGAGTATTTGCCTTTTGAGTCAGCATCACTTCCAGGCTATTGTTCTCTAGAACAACAGATCAACTTCCAAGTTTTTCTTTTGCGTTCTTGACACTGTTTTGCTGATGTCATTTTTCTCCAAGATACAGGTCATGTTTGCTCTCAGCTGAGCTCCCTCATTTTTCAGTCCCTCATACTCTTCACTCTAATCCACCAGCATTTGGCCACCCCCGTGCTGTTCCACCTGTGCTGGATGGGAGTGCAGGCTGCTAAAACCACACCAGATTTACTCTGCACCTTCCTCTTTTCTTGGCTGGTGTTTACTTTCCATAAGAAAGCCACTTGGAGTGGGACATTTTTGCCCAATCTCTTAACTCCAGTAGTGTTTTCTTCAAAATGCATGTTTTTAACCAGCTGGGGGGGGGTTGTCCCCAAAATATACAGCTACAGGCAAGGCTGCCCAAGCATCAGTTAGGCTAGGAGTGTTTCAGAGCTCACATAAAGACTGGAGATTGGCACAAAAATACCAAGAGACATCCTCAGCTTCAGCAGGCTCAGCTGTGACAGGAGTTCAGAAATCCAGGGTGCAGAAAGCACAGCAATGCTAACAGTTCCCTGGAGAGATGCTGCTTTCTAGCTTCTGCTGTTACCTGTCTGTGAGAGTGAAAACATCTAAGCTGCAATTGTTCATGTATATTTCCAAGCTTTTGGGACAACCATTGCTACTTCAGATCATCAGTCCATAGAGCAAGTCAGTAGGCTTAGCCCTTCTCACCTCATATGAAACCAGACTTGGAAAGGAAAACCCCTGTAGCTTTCCCTGTGAATTTGCTTCCCATTATGCCACTGACTTTTGAGACCCGATTTTCACTGTGTCCCTTCAGCTAAGCCTGAC
The DNA here is from genome assembly GCA_033439905.1 of Ceryle rudis. Classification (NCBI taxonomy): domain Eukaryota; kingdom Metazoa; phylum Chordata; class Aves; order Coraciiformes; family Cerylidae; genus Ceryle; species Ceryle rudis. The sequence goes on from JAAGNO010021928.1 coordinate 60,917, forward strand.
CGTGAGCAAGACAGCATGATCAAATTGCATTTGTGAAAGTCATACGTGAAGCGGGTGAAACATGCTGCCAAAATACCACCCTGCTTACGGGAAATGAGAGGATTTGATTTCATTTTGCAGTTCACTCAGCTGAATCCCAAAGCCCCTGGCTGCCTGGAAAGCCACCCTCTTTGCTCAAGCACTTCTTGCTAGTGACAACTGACTAACTCAGAGCGTCAACATGCTGCAACAAAGCAAACTCCAGCTGCACTCTCACCATAAAAGATACGGTGCGGCAGTCTCTGCTCTCTGCTTGCTCACAAAGTTTCTCTTTCACCGTCTCTTCACGATCAGACACTGCTGACACCTCTGTCAGCTGATGGCAACAAGTATTTGAAAGAATTTCTTTTGCAGACACAAACTCAGTAGCTCCTCTGGTATAAACTCCTTGTGACTGCATTCAGGTGCGGCTACCAAGAAACCCTTTTTTTTTTTTTTTGCGGGGGGGAGGGAAAGGGAAATCAAAACTAAAGCCAAACTTACATTTAGAATAAGCTGAAGTAGTCTGGATCCATTCCACAGCAATTCTCCCTTTCTGCACTTATTCTACTCCCACAAGCAAATCCATGCCCAGTTCGACAGAAGCAGGAGAGACCTCAGTTTGAGTCCTCCCCGCCTGACTTGAACCGTCAATACCTGAATTCCCCAGTGACACATTCAAATGGGGCAGGGTACGTGAGTGAGATTTTCTGCTTCCCTCTTCTGGGAACATTGACTCCAGCAGAATCCTGTGGACTTACCCCAATTTAGCTCTGCCCTACTCTTTCCCCAGCTCTTGAGGGAAAATATCAGGGACAAAAAAAACCCCAAAACGTTAAAATAGGAAATAGATAAAAACTTATTTTTCTAGAACACAAATATTTCCACTTTCAACTCCAGACAAGGTCCCAGGGCACTGAGGTTGGTTTTTCTTTCCTGAGCTCCAGTGCTCAAAACTACACCAGGAACACCCAGTGTTCTAAGATCTGAAGAATTTGGGTTGTTTTGTTATTATCAGGAAACTGCAAAGATAAACAGGAAGCAACATTCAGAAATAGGGTGGTTTTTGATGGGGGGAAACTGGTGAAGGACAATTACAGTATATGAAAGCAAAAATCTGTGAAATGGGTCCTAAAGCCTATTAACCTTGTTTACAGTGAAGCTCTTCGTGAAGGCAAATGGATCAAGTGCTTTCTAAACCTAGACAGATCCATTTGTAAAGCATCTTTAAGCACCTACACCTAATTGCATCTTCCTGGCAGAAGAATTTGATTTTCATTTCAGAGCTTTGTACCACTCAAGACTAAGAGAATTCTCACAAGTGGTATCACTCAGGACTAAGCAAATTCTCACTAGTCTTGCACAAGGTTAGAGGCCAGACCTTCTAGAGAGGGAATAATCCAGTTATTAAGGCTATTAAGGCCTTAGCCTGCAATACAAGAGACCCCAGGTTTAATTCCCTGGTCTTCCATAGGCTTTCCATGCCATGTAATTATTTATAATCATTTATGTCACTGCAGTCATTGAGTGCTCTGATTTTCCAGAGCTCTTAATACCATGAGTTAGAAAGGACTGTCACAGCTGTAAATCAGGGAGCTCAAGTTCACTTTTTGTTGGAGGCAAACATAGTAGTGATTAGAAGATGCTCACATAGCAATAATGCCTTAAGAGAAATAATTTCTCTAAGAGAACTAATATTAGCATCAGAAGTCTGTGAGAAAAACAATTCTCTATATACTTAGAAGTTAGAAAGCCTACTGTTTTCCTTTACAAAAGAGCCACAAGGAAAGAAAAAAGCCAGGTTCACCACCCTGCATTATACTGACACCTAAAAATACTGACTAAACATTATCACTACACTGCAAATACCATACCTCAGCAGTGATCACATTTGTTATCATTTAAAAGAAATCAAAGTGTGTGGGTTTTTTCCATTTTAGTCTAGAGCCCCAGACAACCTCATGAGAGGATGTTTCCTTCCTGTTAAAGCCAACATGCTCTGATACCTCAAAAAATTCAGCATAAGAAGAGGAGAAGAGAATGAAATAGCTCTTGATCCCAAAAGCAGGTACTGTGAAGTTGCAGAATTTCAAGCTGTAGCCAACTATCATCAGTACTGTAAAATAAAATGCAAACGTCATCTCCAGGTAGCATCACCCAGGGAAGAGAAACACTGAAGAATAAGTAAAAATTTCAGCTGCAACTTTCCACTGGTTAATCACAAGGCTCTTGCTTAATGCCCTAAATTTCAGCTTTTTCTCCAGAGCAGACACAGGGCAGTGTTTCTCTCAAGCAATGCATGTGCATTTCCGAGAGGGGTAGTTTTGTTTTCATTTGGATTGCACCAGCAACATGTGATAGAGCAGCCAAGCAGAGCACCTGATGAGGAGACCTTTTCCAGGAAAGTAACCAGCCACTGCTAAGATGACTGTGCAGTTTCAGAGATTCCCAGTCTCTCTCATTTAAATTCTTATCTCCCTTCTGGCCCTCTTTCTCCAGTGCCTCTCATCATGCTTCTTGACTGTTCATATCAGAAGGGACCTGCTGTTAAAAGATGAGCTCTGAGCACAGGCTAGAGCAGCCTGGGGTGACTGCAGCTTGCACTGGCTGTTCCTACAAGGTTCCTATCAGAACAAGGAAAATAAGCATTTTATCAAGAGGCTAAAACATGAATAATATTTTATTATACCCTGAAATACCTTTTCTGATGAGCATCTATCTGACCACATTTTACCTCCATCTCATACTTGTGCAAGATACCCGCAACAAATCTACTCTGCTATTACTTCTCACTGCCAAAGAGGAATTGGCTCAGGCATTCAAGACTCCCCATCTAACATGAACGCTGCTTCAGAAGCTGCAACGAGTCTCAACTTAACATTTAATTTATTTTTTTATTTATTTTAAGTATGTTGCAGGTTATTTCCAAAACCCAAGAGGGTCTTCAGCATGACAAACAATCACTCCTGAGCACAACCCTTTGCCTCCTTAGGAAGTGGATTTTATTCTAAGTTGATTTCTGTGGAATTGCATTTTCAGCTACAGAAAGTAGTTGCTCCACTCATATACAACAGAAACCTTTCAGCAGAAAACTTTCAGATTCTCACTACTAAAGATCCGATGAAAACAAACTCTCCTCTTTCATTTAAATAGTCCCACCATTCATTACCCCATTTCTTTGAGTCAGTGCTCCACAAGTTGCTATAAATTACTATCTTATCCAACTATTTTTTAGATCCTCTATTACCACAATATTTAGTAGTATCCAGTCTTAAATGCACCTTTGTTCACGGTGCTTTTGCAAGGAAAGGGAGTACTCTGATCCTTCTCTCTCCAGAGGGTGCTTAGATGTATTAAATTACTTGATTGGGGGCAGGAAGAAGTCAGCAGCAAAACAGCCAAGTTAGGTCTCCTGATTCATAGGTTAACACCCTCATCATTTAATCACCTTTTCATTCCTTACAGTATAGGCAGGCAGTTCCAGTGCACTAGGCACTGTTTGTGAAATCTTAAAAAGCCTCATTCCCATTTCACAGGCAAAGATGAGAGTCACACAACAGAGAGCTCTTGGGAAAATTCAGGAATACATGATAGAACAAGGACTAAGTGTAGCCAGCAACATCTCTCCTCAAACTTTTTTTTCCCCCCAAACACAGAAAAATCAAAAACCTGTCTTCACATGCAGGTAGACAGCAATGCTTGCGGGGTGGCTGGTATTACCAATATTCAGAATGAAGGATTATCATGAAGACTCCGCATCTTTGCCACTCAACTCACACAGAAATCGTATGTTCACTACTAATTAAATACTGCGTATATGCGCTGCTTCTATCTGGAAGATGACCATATGTTGTAAATCATAAAGTCAGCAGGGGAATGCCCAGACACACAGACGTGCACACACTTTGCTTGCCAAGTTGGCTGCTGTACTGCATAAAGGACATACCTGTGCAAACACACCTAAGTGTGGCAGGATTTTTTTTGCTTGTTTACCCTTCAATCCAAGATAAGAGAAGCGTCAGGGTCATGGTAACTGCAATTTCTGAGTGCCCATAATCCAGCCCTTGTTTCTTTTGCTAGATTTAGGCTGAAGAAAGCCAGGACAGAAAGCATGCAAACAACCAAAGGAACTCACAGCTTTGAGGATTCCCACTGCGTCCTGCTGGAGCCACGTTGGGTAGACGACTTCATCGTTCAGAATGGCCTCAAAGAGGTCGTCCTCATTCTCTGCCTCAAAAGGCGCATGGCCACACAGCATCTCGTACAGCAGCACACCCATGGCCCACCAGTCTACATCAGGGCCATACAGCATCTCCTGCAGGATCTGAAGCAGGAATGGGAAAGAAACATCAACCCTGAAGCTTCTTGAACTGACCAGAGGAGGAAAAAGGACTTGAAAACATTAACACAGAAGCTTCCTCTACAGCCTAACAGTGCTGTCTGTATGTCCAGGTACATATAGGTGATCTCAAGCTGGGAACCCCCAGATCATCACAAAGATTCATCATATGCATTAAACAACTAGACTGGCTGTTCACAGGGTCACCTAGGAAACACAGGCCTTGGAAATGATGGTAGGGCTTAGCAGGAGAAGAAGGGGCATTCCAGCAAAACCAGCTGAGTCTCAGACACAGCAGAACAGCCACGTGTACACGTGGACATCGTCTCTTCCTTGCCCCTGGGAAGGAAATGCTAACCCTGCTCCAACAGCAATGCCTTCAACTGGAGCGGGGAAGGAGCGTGAGTGTGTGAGAAGGGCAAAAACACCAACCACAGACAAAAATTCAATTGTGTGAAGCAGAATTTGAAATCCTGTCAGAACATCTGGCAGCAGCTGTTCCTTAAAGAGGTGTTTATTAATTTTGCAGTAAGACTGAGAAATGACAAGGAATGGGAAGAGGCAGAAAAGGGAACTGGGAAACGAGGGAGAACTGAATCTCCTTTCAAATCAAACTGGGCCAGTATATGTATGAGCCTCTCTCAAGATTTTTGCAGCTGTGCCTCCATTTGTCACCTCATGTTTCCTAAAGAAAAATATAGGCTTATTGTGGTGCCTATAGCAGCCTGAAGTTTTCCTCATGATTTGCATGCACAAGAAACTGATAATACAAGCACATATCTTGGAGAAAAGCTTGCAGCTGGCAGTCAAATAAGGTGAAGCTAAAGACACCAGAGAGCACACGTGCTCGTCCAAAGTTAATCCATGCTTTTGACATTGTAACTGAGTTTTCCTGGCCAAAGAAAGGTTTCCTATACCTCTGGAGCAATGTAGTCAGGTGTACCACAGAAGGTGGCTGTAGTAATCCCATCGTGAATGCCCTCTTTGCACATTCCAAAGTCAGCCAGCTTGCAGTGGCCCTCGTAGTCCAGCAGCACGTTGTCCAGCTTCAAGTCCCTGGAACGAGAATCGTTCAGAGTCGCTACGTGCTTGGAGCAGCCCCAGCACAAAGGGAGGCAGCATCCCAGGCCTCAGAAGCTTAACCTGTAAACTGGACAAGCCTTATCATCATAAGAAAATAAACAGAGGTCACGCAGGAGGGGTTTTCTTTTGCTTCATCTCTTACAAAAGGGAGGGAGGAACAAAGATCATTCTGCCAAAGTGCATTTAATACGGGCAGGTACTATACAAGTTCGCCCACATGGCTTTCCAAACACACCACAAGCCTAGCTGGCAGAGCTCCTGCTCATTTAGCTCTGGGACGCACTGGAGCAGAGGTTGCCAGAGCTGTCAAATTGCGTAACGATGTTATGATGCAGCAAAACGCCCCACAGGGGACATGCTCTGAATCAGCAAAGCACTGTGCTGGGAGCACGCAGACGAAGCCAAGGAGGCGTGCGAAGCCTCTACAGAGGTGTAGCAGATTCCCTCTTCTCCTGAGGTGTGGGAGGTCAAGTTCCAGGCTTCCCTGTATTGAGGCAAGTCTGACTGATAAATCCCACCCAGAGTGTTAGGCAAGCTGAGAAGAAACTCCCTGCTGACACTCTGCCTTGTGGGCAGGGTCAATCTTCAGCCAGCACTGCCTCCACTGTAAGGCAAAGTCTTAAAATCCTCACAAATGTATCAATTCCAGCAGGACTTCTCTAACGTAAGAATGGAATGCACACCATAGTGCTTGCTGTGGTGAGGACCTCCTTGCCACTGTCACAAGAGACCTGCAGCCAAACACCACACTGTACAAGCTGCAGAAAGGCACATTTTCCGACACATCACCTCCAACAGTCTGGGAGCTCCTCATCAAAAGCAGAGCTGCCAAAATGACAAGAGCCCTCACAAAACTTACCAGCTTGCCTGACCTTGAGGTTGCCTTGGGGAATAGCCTGCAGTCAGCAGTGCCATCAGGAACATAACCAGAAAGCTTGGGGTCATCTGTAGGCTTAGGCAATGCCTTCCTAAAAATACATACCAGTTCATAGCACCTCTGCTTTCCAGCTGCCAGACAAGCTCTAGGCACCGGTGCAGATGGAGGAAAGGAGCTATAATGGGGGCTCTGCACAGTACAGATAGGTCACAGTCCATTTTTTGAACTGTCTCAGATATTGGCCCAGGAGTTACACAGAGCCCTCAGAGCAGCTCTGAGGCAGGGAACTGTTACCATCACCATTTAACTGAGATAGAGGACACCTCATAGACCTACACAAAAAGTCATGCAGAAGCCCAGATAAGGATCAAATAACTAAATGCATTTGAAAGCTTCAGGGCCACTTCATGAAATCCATGATGGAACTTGATCCATTTTGCCCTCTGGTTGGGCGTCTATTTCCCTTGGAAGGGGGAGCAACAGGGAGAGTGGTTACATAGGTGGTGGCATCTCCATATCAATATAAAAGCCTATGGGTGAGGTGAAATCTGAACCCATCTTGATCCTGTTCATCCTCCATCTATGATCTTAAAGAGCAAATCAGGTGGTCAATTGCTCTGTTGTGTGTTGTCATTTCTACAGCCCACACCACCACCAGAAACAGCTCTGGAGCTTTAGGCAGCTCTCCCTCAGCTTCACTGTTGCAGTGGGAAGATCAATGACGCATTGCGCTAGACAATCAGAGCCACATCCTGTCTTAAAGAGGTATGAAAATGTATTATTAGTCTCTTTTGAATGGATGGGAAAGTGAGGGGCAGAGGTTAAGAAATTTGCCTGTGTCCCGCAGAGTCAAGACTGAACACTGGCTTCCTGAATTCCAGCTCCAGATCTTAATCTCATCCTCTCTTCAACTTAACGTGGCATGGCAACACAAGCCAGCAAAAAGCCCTTTGCAATGATGCTGCCCTTCCCAGAAGGCCCATGAGCTATCCCGTGGCCACTGAAATTTGGAAGCTGAGGACAGTGCCCATGCCTGTCTTATGCTGCAGTGTTTACTCTGGGTGGGATGCTCAGCAGATGACACTTACTTTTTTCCCCTTCTGAAAATCAGAAATGACTGGTAAGGCATGTGGGCAAAAGCTCGTCCTGGAAAGGCTTTAGGTGAGCACAGTGAGAAGTATTGTACGTGTTCACCCATGACAGTATGCCTTCAGCAGCTGTTTACAGCCAAATCTCCCATTGCTCTTCCCTGTGGTTCCTGGCAGAGCAGGGAAGCCCTCCAAGCATGAAGGCTGCCTTTGTTTCCAGGAATCTGCAATGATGTGGTTGAAACGCGTCGTTTATTCTTGGCTCCGTTTTAAATGCAGCAAACACCTTTTCAGTCCTGAGCAGTCCTGACTGTGAGGGGGTGCAACTGGAAGGGGAGTTTTGGTGAACTTGCTTGAAGATCCCCCTTGCAAACCTCCCCCTACTCCCCAAATAATCCACCACGTCCTGGCATGCTTTTGGAATCCAGCTTCCTTGTGTCTGAGCCAGCAGAAACACAACCACATACATCAAGTGAGCAGGTTACAGTTCTCACGGAGAGCCTGAGGAGCAGAGGAAAGACGCAGCTACAAATCAGGGCCAGCTCTGCAGACCAGAGCACCAGGCTCTCTGCCTCCTCTGCCCCAGAGGATGTACTGCAGAAGGCCCCAGATCCCTGCTAGCTGAATCATGCACCATGCTCATTATAGAGCTGAGATGGCAGGAGCTTCCGCAGGTGCGAGAGCACTCTGCGCTTGCTGCATCCTCCCAGACAGCCTTTATATATGTAATTGTCATTAAGTTCAAACTGCCTGCCTCTCACTGAGTGAGTACAGTTTTAACCACACAAAGCAAACCTCCAGCCCTCTAGCTTCTCTGTGTTGCATGTTAAACTCATTAAGAATGGCTGTTGTCTCCTGCAGTTGGGATAAGAGCTTCTCCCAACTTCTTTCCAGCAACATGAAATCCAAAACTTGCATTTTCTGTTTCCACATATCCTATAACATGACATTAATCTGCTCTCACTTGCTGAAGCACTCTGGCTACATATGGATCATTTTCAAAGAGGACCTCCCATGACCAAAGAAGACTTCTCAATGCTCTTCACCTGGTAAGGCCACAGAAGATGGCCCCTCACATCCCTCTCGAAACAGGTCTTGTGGGCTACAGTGGCAGGCTCAGCCAAACAGCTCCTCTGGAGCCTGCTCTCTCCATTTGACCTGTAAGATAATGCCCTGAGAAAGTCACGGTTTGGGCTCAAGTTTGAGCATTTGCTCAAGTGACCCCAGCGAGCTGTAAGCTCTGTACTCACTGCTCAGTGTTGACAGGTCTCCCCAAACCTTGTACCCAATGAACCAGCACAGCCACATGAGAGGAAAAACACTGGCAGATTTCTAAGATTTACAAGGAGCTCTTCATTTTTGCAGCAAGGATTCCGGGAAGCTGATGAAACTGGAAGTCATCCAGCTCAGAAAGCCCAAATCTACCTCATTTCCTTAATACTTGCATTTTCCATTCCATATTTTTAGCAGTTCGATGAAGCAATAATGGCAGAGAGGTTTTCTGAGGGCTGCGTTTCTAAGGTCCGGCTGAGGTTCTGCCTTTCACTGGCAAACCTCCACTGGAAAACAGGCCTCATCCCAACTCAGAAAGGCAGCCTTTGTCCTCGCGGGCAGCTATGGCACATTGGCTTGACAGCCTTGGTTTAGTCTAGACCCAGAAGAAATGACTAAACGAGCTGCTTCAGCAGCACTTGCTGGATAAGGTGTTCTTTACACATCTGCCACTTGAGTTTAACATTGGTAAAAAAACCAAAAACAAAACAAAATTACAATTGCAGATGATCCAGTCCTTTTCTGAAGCATCTGCCAAATATGGTTTCCCTGCAGCAGGGAGTTTTGCCAGTGAGTAGGTGTTATAAATGTATCTGTCACTTGCTCTACTCTGATCATCTTACTCGTGATGAAAAACTATATCTGAAAGGATGAAGCTTTAGTGTGGTTTTTTCCTCTTTTGGTTTTACCACCCTGTGTTGTAAGGGCTATATACATAATAAAAATCTTCACAAAAGAATGGGTGGCAGAAACTGGCTTCCTGCCTTGGTTCTCTCTCAGTTCAAGGTTCTCCCAGGTTTGGTAATCCCAAAGGTCCAGTTATAAACTCATAGAAGTCTGGTGTTTCCATCTCGATGCAAATCATTTAGTCATGAAAGATGTAGGCACAGAGCAGTGGGAGCTAGCCACAAACAGAGGTGTGACTACGTAACACTCCAGCCAAATGTGTTTTAAAAAAATACCCAAATAAAAATAAAATCCCCCAACCTATTAATGAAATGAGTAATATTGGCATTTCTGAAAGGGGAAAAAAAAAAAAAAAAAATCTGCTTTCTCAAGTCTTCAGTATGCAAAGCCATTTAGACTCTCCATGGAAACACCTTTGGGTGAGCAAATGTGCATTCAAACCCCCTTTGCAAGCAGGGAGTAGATTTTGGGTTTTCTCCACTTCTGCTGAAGTCATTTTACTTCACAGAAATACCAAAATCCCCATCATGATGGAGAAAAATGTGTTTCTACTGCTTGCTCTGGTAGCCAAGGCAATACACATTTCCAACGCCTGCTGCACTGAAATTGCAAATGGTTTTTTTTTTTGCCAAATGAGCAGCTTCAGCAGAGGAGAATGAAAGATGTACAAGCTGTGGAATAGCACAGTTGGTAAGATAGTTATTGAAGTTCAAGTTGGAGGCCTAGTTCCAGATACAGTGGACAACAAATTTAAACCAATATTTTGATTAAATAAGGAGAAGAACAGACGGAGGTCTCAGTTTTATGTAAAGCCCTAAATACTCATGTAAAGCTAATACAGCTTTCCATTTTCCTTTGCATTCATTAATAACACCCAAACCAAAATATTTCAGTTTACTTGAAAGCAACAGTCTGAAGTTAACAGAAGAAAAAAAAAATTTAAAAATTGTTGCTTTAAAAAAGCCCTAACAATTATTCTGGGCCCACACAATTGGAAACAATTTTCTCTTTTTCCTTCCACAGCAAATTTTGGGGACTCAGTTACCAAACTTCAAGCAAATAATTTTCACAATTCCATTCCCACCAGCTTTGGACTAGGGACCTCCACATTTTATTCCCACCTTGGTTGTTATTTCTATTTCCAATCCGATTTGCCTTGGGTTGTAGAGAACTCGCTTAAAAAATCCTCCACAGAAAATTGCTCACATCTTCCACATTTTTCTAATAACAAGCGAGCATGATTTATCTTTATGGTCAAGTAAACTCATATAACCTGAAAGTCATATTCTCACAGGATCAGGGAAGATTCCTAAGCAATGGTAAAGCAGAGTGTCAGCAGGCAGCAGTAAATACAGGCTAAAAGAGGACATCTGCAATACCTGCTACCAGAGTTAAGACATAAAAACCCATGCTGGGTGGCTGATATTTGCTTCGATGCTATCACGTCTTTAGAGTAGGGGGAAATATTGAAATCATGAATAAAAAAAAAAAAAAAAACAGGTTACTGGCCTATAAAAGGAAGCCACAAATCAGAGATCAGAAGAAGATTGAACTGCACCGAGCTAGAGAAAATCAGTTTGAAATCCTGAGTTTTGCTGCCAAATTAAAGGACGAGCTGTTGTTCCCTTCCAGCTTCAGAGGCCTCCCCTAATTCAACTCCTGTCATACTTTAAAGAGGAAAATCAGGGCTCTCTCAGATGCAGAACCCGAGGTAAGACTCGGCGCTGTTATGCATCATACAACCAGTGTGTAGCCACTTACTCCACTTGGGGCTGACATGCTCAGATGGAAGCATTGCTCTGTGTGCCCACAACTTCACAGTGCAACCCCTGCACCCTGCAGGGTTTAATCGATAGGCTCTGTGCTTCCAGCACAGCACAACAGAATCAGAGAATCATTTAGGTTGGGAAAGACCCCGAAGAGCATCAAGTCCAACAGTTTAAGATCTAAATATAGCAAAACAGGGACTGCAAAACATGTCTTCATCTCCTTGTTTCCCTGAAAAACATTCTCTTAGGTAAAGAAAGCATTCCTTCTAGTTTTCAATCAACTACAGCAGGCGTATTGCAACCTGCTGTGCAACATAACAGGACAGAAACAAAGGGAAAATCTCTCCAGGTATTTGTAATTCATAATTACCAGACAGTAGGAATGAAACATAGCAAGGTGCCTTTTTGCACTGTCCTAACAGTCAGAAGCTGTTTTCAAAAGCTGGCCGTGGTTAAGTGTTATGGGGCTACAAATACAGCCACGATGGCTCCACACTGGAGTTCAGTATTACTCAGAAACAAAGCAAAAGGACAAATGTGACATAATGATTCAAGAATCAAACTCAGACCCAGGACAAGTGGTATGAGCGAGCAAAACTCCACTGAAAACTAACCCTCATTGTTAGGCCATATAACGGGACAGGAACCTGTCCTTGCTGGCTGCTTTGTGCACCCATGGGAGACAGAGGAGGGTTGTGAGGAAGGCAGATCCCATAGGCATCTCAGCACCCAAGCAGTTCTCCAGTCAGAAGCCCTGCACCGTTCCTAGGGATTTCATGGCCTCATCCCACCACAGCACACCTTACAGACTCCACAGAGCTGCAGAGGGGGAACATGTCAGAAAATAACCGAGCTTCATGGCTTTTCTCTGCGTCACCTAACCCACCCATGCTGACACGCAGAGCACAAACCTTTTAAAATGCTCTGTGACTGTGTGTTAGGATAGAAACATCATGGATTACAGCCACACAGCCTTCAAAGCAGGCTCTGCCTCTCTTGCGGACACCAGGATGATAGAGTGATGCAATGTTGTGGTGCACTCATGTCTGGGGTCAGACACAAAGTCAGAGCACATGCCTGAACGGCTCTGAAAACTCACACCCAAACACACGGCCAAGGACCGCTCTGAAGAGCAAGGTGGGTGCTTGAATTTGTGGAAGGCAGAGGGAGGTCCCCATACCCACCTGCATCTGTGCTCTTCAGTATGTCCAAATGCGCTAGGTATGACTCACAAGGACAACTCTGATTAAGCTTTAAAACACACACTTTCTTGGGCTTCAGACTGAGCTCTGACTGGCAAGCACTTGTTTCAAGAAGTATTCTGCTGTTACATTTTAAACTTGAAGTCAAGCAGCCCTTCAAGCATAAGGACAAGTTTCTGCAAGACATCTACCTGGGTTAAGGCAGCACCATAGGTTTTTTTTATGGAGATAGGCTGGAACTCAGTGAAGCCAGCTCCCTGTCTGCCTGACCCCTTGCTCCTGGTGGGGTCTCTCTGGTAGCCAGTTCCCCAGACCACACCAGAGCACCAGTCCCTTCCTAGCGCTCCACAGGCGAAGCAATGCCCAAGGCATTGACTTCTCTTACAGCAAAGGAGCTGGCATAAGCTTGGGATCCAAGACCTTTCTGATCATTTGAAGTGCCAGTAGACCCACCTCTCCTCCCTCTGGGTACTCAGAAAAGCATCTGCGGAAGCAAACACAATTACCAATGTGGTTTCATTGCTGTTGAGATGAACGGGCATGATTCATCCTCCAGTTAAATTAGAGCAGCAAGCTAAGGTATACAGACATAAACTGAAAAAAACCAAACCCCTCAGCATACCACAGTAGATAATCACAAAGCTTCCACCTCGTTAGCAGGTCTGAACCTGGGTGGTAGAGATCCAGCGGGACCCCATGGGTGCCCTGAGTCCCAGCAGGGTCAGGCACACCTATAAGCTTCCCCTTTATTATATGCACGGCTGCTGTAACAGAGCTAATGACAGTTTCCAAAGGCAGCTTTACAAGGGCAAAAAGACACTCTTGTGAAATGGGGAAGCCAAGAGCTGGAGCCATTACTGCTGAAACACAGACGCGCTGGAGATTGCTACATTTAAGTAATCCCAAAGATGGTGCAATCCATATATTTTACAAGTCCACATTTGTGTGTGTACTTTTTAGGTATAGATGCATATATATTATTTGTTGCACTTCTATGTGGGACTCCAGTCAGGAAAGAAGAGTTTTATTTGAGATATATCCCTGAATCCCAAAGCTACGGTCCTCCCATTTACTGCAGGAAGGGGAGAGGTGGACAGAAAAAGGCTTCGTGTCCAGCTCTTGGTATGCAGGCCACGCGCTCCCTCTCCGGATGAGCTGCCAGCCTCGTCCTGTGATAGATTCCTCGGTCCCACTGGGCAGCAACACTGGAATTTGCTGGCCCTGAAACATCACTTGTTGAGTTGCTCCCAACAGAGCTCCTATTCTACCCTTGCCAGAAAAAGAAGGAAAGAGAAAAAACAAACCAACAAACCACAGCGCTTCTTTCTGCGAGTCCCTTAGCCCAAAGTCTTCTGGGGAGGCGTACAACGCTCGAGGCCCAAATGCACAAAAAAGAATTGGGTGTGGACTTGTGGCTGACAGTACCAACAGGGGTTAAAAAGCATAAGCCTGTTATGTCACCTTGACAAAAATAGACCAACAGTGATTCGAAGACTGATACAGAAAATAAAATGAAATCAGGCTTGTGCCCACAGCACGACATGGTCTCAAAGCTTCAACATGGAATGAAAGAGTTAACTCAAGATTAAACATCTGTAACTGCCTACGGCCCACCATAGAGCTGCTTGAAGACCTTGTCCCAGCTCCAAGCTGCCCCAGTAGGATCAGGTTTGGACTGTGTTGCTGAAAAGGCTCCTCTTCTCGACAGCACGAAGTGACAAGTCCCCACTTCACCGCTGCGCCACTAAGCCTGCCCTGGGGGAATTAGACAGTAGCTCACACCAAAGTGACTCTCCTGTGCTCTCACTGCTAATCTCACAGCTGCTCTGAAATCCACCCTCCCTACACTTGGGAGTCTTAGGAGGAATGTTTCATTCCAGGAAATATCAAAGAAAAAAAAATAAAAATAAAGGTGGCTCTATCCATTACAATCACGTGTGCAGACTGCCTCTGGCAATGGCTCGGGCAGCAAACCAACCTGAGCTGGCATCGGGAATGCCAGCAGGGCTTTGTAGGGAAAACACTCCTGCCTTGAACCTGTCTGTCTAGTCAGGCAGACTTCTCCATAGTTTTCTGATATGGATAAGATTCCCTTTACTCCAAGCCTGATCCTGAATCTACAGAAATCAGTGGAAAAAGACTCCTCCATATTCATCTGATAAGCATAAGATTCACTTTACTCTGAGCCTGATCCCAAATCCAGGGAAATGGGTGAAGAGAAGTCCTGTCAGGTTTAGTTGATTTTTGGATCACTCTTAAGAAAAAAAAATTACTTAACCTTATTAAGGCTCTGAATTACAGATCCAGATTTATAAAGCTAAGGCTATGGGCACTAATCTCCCTTCTGTAATGGAATGAACAAAGCTGAAGGCAGAAGTACTGTATTTTTAGATGCGATTTTTAAAAGCACTTTGCTTTGGCATGTAGATTTCCACTACCAAATTTACTATTAACTTTTGAAGGAGCAACACTGGCTCAGGATGAATGTTTTGAAAATCTCACCACCTGCCCTGAATTTTTACGCACATGGCGAAAGCACAGTCTCCGTGCACGTTGTGGGCACAAAGCATACAGGCATCCCAGTACTGCCCAGGAGGGGGTAATGCCTTAGCCCCTTTGGAACAAAGTTTAAATACATTTCCTGGGAGATGGTGCCTTTAGAGTTGTTTCTTCAAAACCCTGACACCATCACAGATATCATTGATTCTATTTTCTGTGAGACTCCAGCGAACTTAAAGGCAAACAAATTGCTTTCCTGACTCCTCTGATCTCCCTGCTTTTCACCACAGCAATCACTTAAATAGCAGCAGTGAAATCAGATGGAAGAGGTATTGGTAGGAGCCTAGCAAATGGGTCATTATCCCAAAATTTAGTTTCTCATTTCAAGTGTATTACTGTTGCTATTCATTTATTACAGGTGATTCACCCAGAGCTGTGTGAAGCCCAAGTATCCTCCATAAGCAGGGCCAAGCCAGGTGAAACTCCTGGCTGGGCATGCCGAGCTCTCTGCAATCCCACTCCCACTTCTGGGAACTCCTCCCAAGCTGCCTGTGTGCTGGAACCAGCGACTTTTTAGCTTTGTGCCACACCAACAGGGACAGACTAGATCCCATGTGTCACCCCAAATGCCATACGGGCAACAAACAGACCCCAAACAGCCCATGAACAATGCTGTCTGGAATTGTCCCCACGTCACATCAGCACTTAACTCATAAGTCTCACTGGCCAGGGCTCCCTCTCCAGCTAGCGCAGGGAGGCACGAGCTTTCCCAAGGCAGTTCAGCTTCTCTAAAATTTGACTCACGAGCTGACAAGGCTATCTAAGTTGCCAAATTAGGTGCCTTAGCTGGTTACCCGATTGCCAGCAAAGCAGAAGTAACTTAGAGAAAGATTCAATCAATGCTCAGTGGACATGGCTACCACGCACAAAATGCTGCCAACTCCCTTATTGCTGTAATATATGAAACAAGTGAATCAGAAGATGAGAATAAGGACTCCACCTAGAAAAAGTTTAGAAATAAGACCTGAATGTGGCAAGTCTGTCTTTACACTGCCCACCTCTTGAGTTTTTAGTTCATAGATCTGTCAAGTCCCTGAAGGAGAGTCACTGCAACCCAGCTGGCATCTCCCAAGTGAAGTAGAGCACATTGGCCTCTGCAACATGCAACCTTGGAGGAGGAGACCCAGTGGTATTGTGTCTGTGTCTCTGGGAATATGCCTCCTGGCATGACTTGGCTTTCTGTGGTACCACACTAAAAGATTGCTTTTCAGCCCAATTATGACAGTCCTTCTCCTGATAAACCGGCCTGCGTCTCCATGGCAGTCATATCCTTACAACATGAAGAATCAGGGCTGAGCTCCTTTCATCACCCCATACACAGAGTATCAGCTCCACAGGGCAAACTGGGACTTTTATGTAAGGGAAGCCCAAGAGGCATTTTCAGGACCGTAATGGAAATAATGATTAAGGTGAACATGCAGAAAGCTCCAGCTAAGATGGAAAGTTGGGGGTGTTACACATGACAAGCATGTGCTTTTCAGTTGGCTGATTCAGAGTCAATTCATGCTGTGACTCTGTGTGTTCACTCTTCTTTCCAGGACCAGGACACCTTGCTTACTGTAAGGCGATAACTATTCTTACCTCAGCCTCTTTCAGGCCAGCACCACAGACTACAAGACTCAGATTTTATTATTTTAACCAGTGAAGACCTGAAGCTGTGAGGTCCCTCTTGCTTTTGCAGGTCTTGACTATATGCTTGAATGTCTTATTTATAAATCCCTTTCTGCAGGAAGAAGACACCACAAATCCTCACTGAAACTTATTTCTATTCTAGACAAGAAACAACAGGCAAACCAGACAGAAATCTTTGCTGAGAGGTGTGATGGCACCACACCAGATCAAAACTCAGGATTAAAGATTTTGTATATAAACCTCCCATGTTTACACAGGCCAGAATTGCACAACAATACACATTTTCTATCACAATACAAAAGTTAGTCAACTTGAAGGCAAAATATTTTTCAAAAACCTCCTTGTCTGTACTTGCTAAAGGTACACCCAGGTGACATCTAAAGTGCATTGTTTTTTAGCTCATGTCCTCATCAAAGTTTAGCACACTCCACCTACAGGGCTATATTTTTATTTTGTGGCAGGAAAGCAGTTCTTAATGTTATTGACAATTCCAGCAGGTTCAGCCATCAAGTACTTCAAAGTCATCTACACACTCAAGCGGCACTGCTCTCAGACTGGACCGCTGTTTTCAGATACTCTCCCCATAAATAAATAATCGATTAAGGACTAATGGAAAACCACAGAGGCTCAGGGAAAGCACAGTGACTCTTCACTGACCTGAGAAAAAGGAACAAAAAGTGAATTATTTTAATTTTAACATGCTGAAATGCATCACCCTCAAAAGATACATTAAAGCTAATGAACTCCTGGAACTGTTCTAGATGCAGACAAGGAGCAATAGATGATCTGTGTCTTCTCTGCCCTTTGGGGACACCATACATGTGTGGTTTCCCTGTCTCCCCATTTCCATTCTGAGGCAGACTTTTGCGTGAGAAATGATTTCACAGTAGGGTTGTAAGAGCAAAGAACAGTGCCTGGAGGGTGGTGATGCAGGTGCAGCAGCGTACTTTGTGCTAGACTGTAACAGGAAAGCAACCACATCTTGACACAGCAGCCACATTTACATCACGATTATGTCCACGTGCATTGGGAATCAACTTTCAAACACAGGATTACTTTCTCTCCCCACCTCACATTGTCCCCGTGCTGACTTGGGAAGCACCACTGCGATAGGAACACAAACCCAGCTTGCTTCCTCTCCAGAAAATTCCTTCATTTTGTACTACTGGTTTTGAATCTCTGCGTTTCCATCATGCATGCCTGTGCCTCCACAGCCACTCTTGACACCTAGAACTCAGCCCTTGGGCATTTGGTTCATTGCCCCCAGACCAAGCGCTTGCTGTCACTCCTGGCACCACCAGCAACCTTCACCATATCTGGAATGACTCAAAACAGAAAGACGCCCAACAAGAAGACAACCCTTATCAACAGCCTTTCATTCCCCCACAGCAACCAAAGCAAGCTCCTAGAGCAGCTCTGCCCAGACACGGAGCAGGTGCAGCTGACACCCAGTGCGATGTTTGGATGCAGCAGGCTCTGCCACAGACCTAATCCAAGCTTCCAGGATCAGGCAGAAACGCTTTCTGCTGTGCATCCTCAGACAAGCCTGTATGGTAGATTTCTTCACCAAGCACCTCTCCACCCCAGCTTCCTATCTCAAGGTGAAGCACCCAAAGCCCAATGGCTCTAGTGCCCACATGGCACCTTCGCACCACAGACGTCAGAGCTCTGGCACTAGTGACACATGACTCAGACGCGCGGTGACTCGCTGTTAAACCCAGCAGCCGAGTGAGCAAGCAGAGCTCCCCTTTGTCCTCAGTTGCCCTGGGCAGCGGGAGCTTTTTCTGGCACCTGACTAGCAATCCTGTGGCTTTTACCTCATGTGCAGAAATGAGACAGAACATGGATTCAGACTTAGCTTCTTCCTGCATCTTTAAAGGAAAGTGTTTGGGTTTAGCACTGGTCAGTCACTAAGGTGCCGTCAGAGCTGCTTTTTAGATGCTAAAACCAGCAAGGCCCCTATTTCTGGTGATTTAAGCCTTCTCCTCCAGCAGCACGGCCACACTGCTTTCCTACATGAACCTGACATCTGTGCCCTGCCCCACCTACGCCTTTTAGGGCAGCAAGAGTGCTGTGTGCCAGGTAGGCATGGTGTCCTGCAGCGAGGTGCAGCGATGGAGGGGCTTCCTCAGTGCTTCCTCACCTTCTACAACCAACCTCAGCAACAAGAGGAAGGCTCAGTGCATGGCACAGCTGCAGCCTTTGCCCTTGGCAGAGGACAGCACTTCACATCACTCATGTCACAAACAGTTATAGGAATTGAGAGATTTCTTGGGTCAGTCTGGTTGATCTCCATCATGCCTTTCTGTGGTGCTACCACAGACTTCAGCTGGCCCCTGTCCTCCCTACTGCACCCTTTGCTTTTTGCCAAACTCCAACACATTTGCTCATATCTGGCAGTCCCCTGCTCTACAGCACTCATCCCTTACAGAGACTGAGCCATTCCCAGGATTAAGTACCACTCAGATGAACAAGCCTGGAAAAATCTTCCCTCCCCCTCTGTGCGAGTCCTATATTGGCCTGTTGTTGGTATAAACCACAGCTTACTTCATGACTTTCTGGCACCCACAATCTACATCACCAGCCAGTGAGTGGGATGTGTCACAGACGCAATGAGCGCTCCTGGGTGAAACCACAGAAGGGTTAACCCTGCACCCTTTGAGAGAAAACCCTTTAGAGAGCTCTCAGAGGAACCAGGGGCTATGACTCACTGGGAGGGGCTGCACAGAAACAGGTCTTTCTGTGAGGCCCACAGGAATCTCCTTAGGGATATTCTTCCCCCAGAGCCGGGAGAGGGAAGGCGCCTCACCTTTCCCATCACAAAGCGGATCCAGTGACTGCCCTGCCAGAAAGGGAATCAGTATTGTCCAGCTGATTGTTTCCATTCTGGCTAAAAATGGGATGACAGGAGACTAATTGCTTCAGTGGAGAAAAAAAAAACAAAACAACCCAAACCAGTCTGGAGTGACTGAATTATTTTGCAGACTGCTTGTTGTTTGGGTTTGTTTCCATCCTGGCTTAACAAGCATTAATGACTTCAGTTGCAGAAGGGTAGGGGGAGGAAAGCCATTAGGGTGAGAATATGATCCACACAGGCTTCCCTTACCCAGCACACACTTCTGCCTCAGACAACCTCTAAAGCCATGCTGGCAACAGCCTGCTGGGTCCGTCCATTCCCCCCCTCCTCTGGCCCTTCACAACGAGGAAGGTGATTGAGAGCAAAGGAAACCTAAGGTTTTCCTTTTTAATCTGATTTCCTTTTTAATCTGTCTGGAAGTGCCAGCCTTCCTACAGCTGAGAAACTTCATCATGTTAGCTATACTCGGCAGTGTCCCCAGAGAAACTGCTGTCCCTTCTCAGTGGCAGGGAAACAAAGGAAAAATTTCCCAAAGGACCGGATGCTCCAAGAGAAAGCAGTAGAGCCCAAAGCCTGTAAAATAAAGTTTGTTTTGTTTGTGGAAGCCACACTGAAACTTCTGAGACTACTTCTGGTGCCCGGAGAGACAGAATTAAACCTAAAGCCAAGACGCATAATTAGTGTTGAAATTCTTCCTTACATAACAGCGTCTGGGACACAGCGACTCACTTGGCCAATACTGTGAATGACTCTGCCAACACAGGCCAAGGAAAAGCCTGCCAGGGAGCGAGTGATGCCTGCGTTATACCCCATGTCTACAGGCATCCTCATGTACTCAGTGTGGGCTTCTGATTAGGGACCAGGAGCCTATGGGCATTACATGCTCACACTTACAAGCCAACTCTCTTGAGGGCCAGCCATCTTCTAACTGGTTGTAACCCCCAGGGAGCAGAAGAAAGCTTCAACCACCCAAAACCACAGCAAGGTCTCAAGGAAGACACAAGCAGAGCAAAGATTTTGATATATTAGGAGCTTCTCCAGAGTAGAGATGGAGAATTTCAGCATGAGTCTGGTTGTAAGAAAGTGAAAAGGAAGTAGGGAAAGCTTTCAGTCAAACAATTACTTCAGTTAACCTGTCCTAGACATGACAGAACATGGAGATACCTGATAGTCCATGACACATTTAACTCGTGCAGAGATAACAGTTAGGCCTCCAGAATCTGTCATTTGATATCCCCTCCCTTTCACACATCCCCAGTCCCATGTCAGCTTACTTGGTTCATGGCAATAGTCAAGACCTAGCTGTCTTGCTTCTGGGCCAGCAGGGATCCAGAGGTGCCAACGGCTGATGCTGAGAAGCAGCATCCAGCAGTTCCCAGCTCTGTCAGAAACGTGTCCTGACTGCCTTGAGGTCTGGGGAGAGCCATCAGTCCTGAAGGACTGTGTGACAGTCCAAAGGCAGCTGTGACTGGAGATGATGAGGTGCAGTAAATAGGGCAGGCTGCAAGATAGTTTCCCATTAATTTTATCATGAAATACCTGTCTTTTCCCTGGGGCTATTCCTGTTGGGGTAGTTACCAAGTCAAGCATCAGTGAGCAAGGCAATTTCACTAGATCTAAAGAGTGTAGGGGGACAGTGCAACACAGAGACTCTCCACTAATGAATCTGACTTCAGCCCACTCAGGCCACAGACATGTTGTGGCTTTCCTTTCCAAACCATCATGATTTCCAAAAGAAGCACAGGTTAGTAGTGCCTTTCTGAAAGCAGACAGGAATGTATGTTTCAAGTGGCTCGGTCACAGATAATAGCTATCTATTTAACAGATATGGTGCAATAAAGGCTTATTTGGGCATTTCCTCTTTGTGTAGGGGTAGGGAAAGAATTGTGAGTTCAGCTGTGAGTTACACTAGTCCCATCTCAAACATACCACCAGCAGATTGGCTGCCACTGATTGGCCATAACAGCTTCAAAATTAACTCTGCAATTCAAGGTGTGAGTTGCACCAGTCGAAGATTTGCTGGCTTGCTGCATCTCAAGCATCACAAAGGAGATGGAGACCTGTAACCCTTCCACAGGGATTGGCCCTGGCTCCAAAGAGACCCCAGCGAGAGCAGCACTGTCAGGGCCGGCTCTAGCTCCATGCTCTGAGCAGTGCTGCACTCTGACCTTGACGGTGGGTGGGCTGTCTCCTTGGGAGTTTGGCCAGCTGGCAAGAGTCAAAGCAACTCCTTGGCTTTCTCATTTATCAAGGCTGGGCAGAGAAGCAAGAAGCAGGAGCCAGCTGCCAAGATCTTTGCTCCCTTCTGTGCTCAACAGTGGCTGAAGGTAGAAATTCTGGCTGTAAAGCTGCTGTTTGGGCATCAGCTTTCTAACTAGCAATATGAGAAGTACTGAAATGGGGAGCTCCAGCTAGGAAGAATGGTTATAAAAGAAGAGGGAAAATGTAAGAGAAGGTGCATGTAATGGCAAAGGCTGCATTAAGTTGCTAAGGTTGTGTCAAAATCCTCCAAACACACATAAGCATACAATTCCTTAACTTACTGGCAAACATAAACACAAAGCACACTTTCAGCTTTTTTCACACATTTCAGCTTTTAAGCACATGGCTACAAGACATGGGACCTTGCTACATTTTGATACTCAGGTAAATGTCAAAAGGAACGTAACCAGATCCAGAGATGGGAGGAGAACACTCAAAGCCTGCACGTTAAATGTCACACACCAGCTTGGACTCTAACGCTGGTGTCACAGAGCCTGCACGCCAAAACGTGCTGCAGCTTTGCTACAGCAGCACACATCGGTTTATTTAAAAGCCCATGAAGAGCCTAAAAGGATCACTTCCCACCACCCCTTCCTACCACACAGGTTTGCACATGGAATGATTTCCTCCTGCTACCTTGCACAGCTAACCCTGCTTTTCCCAATAACCCCATAACATCCCCTCCGCCAGGACCATTCCTTTTCCGACACAATAAACAAAGAAGCCACGACCCACTTTGGCATGGCACCGTGACACTGCTGCCTTCCCTGAACCGGTGTAGATCAGAAATGGTTCAGATGCAAACGTTCACATCCTTACTGGACCCATGGCGGTACGCCTGGAGCAGAGATTGAGTGAATAAATAAACTTTCCTAGCTGGAAGAAATTTTCCTGTTTCAGGAGCATTTCCCTACTCTGCTGCAGAGATTTGTAAATGTGGCTCTAGATGTTAATAATAAATCATGCTTGTGAATCTTTAATTGATTCAGAAGAAATCATCTGAGAGCGTGGAGAGCTCTGTGGTTTTGAATGTAACACACCTTGTACGTGGTTGAGACTTGAAGGCTTGCTCCCATTTCCATTGTTGTCAGCTGGAATACCATCACCTGCTTTAGGGTGATGATAATTGGGTAATACAATTCCGAGACTAAATTGTGCCTTTAAGCACAGCCTCATAAAAAGGGGAGGTTCTTGATCCTATTAACAGCAGAGGTGTTATGACTCAGAGGCCAAATGATGAGCAATGCTTTCCCCTTGCTCCATGGGAATAGGCTTCACAATCTGCATCTTGGCACACGCCAGCAGTGAAGTACAAGCCCCAGCACCATCTAGGCTGGAGCACAGAAGGCAGGAGCAAAGCTGTGCCCACTGTCCTGCCCAGGGTCGCACTGGGAGAAGATGGAATATTCTCCCACAGCAATTTTGAATTGTAAACCAGACAGCTATTACTGCAGTGATGCCATGTAACAGTTGAAGTTTCCTACTGTGTTATTATTTTTTCATTTTATTTCTTTACAATTTCAGGCAGCGGATGACTGAACTAAAAATTAAAGGTGTTACAGTGGTGCACCACTGACATTAAAAGTTGCTGGGCGACTTAACAAAAATTCTGCTGTTTGCATAAAATCAGAGTACCTACAGGCTCACTGGCATAAGGAACAGTATCTAAACATTGGGATTATTGACCAAAGAAACATCAGCCGCTGATCTTGCTAGAGCTGAAAGAATAAATTAAATCCTCCCTGGATAGCTACAGGCCAAGTATGTCAACAATACTGATTTACTCATTATCTCCCTCACGTATATAGTAGCTTCACCCGCTGCAAGACGTCATATTGCAAGAAATCTTCCATTTCAGCAAGGCAGAGGGAGCAGAGGCAACAGCATTTTGCTGGCATACTCTTGGTTTAAAAAAAAAACCAAAACATTGTCCAAACATTTATTAAGGTTGACAGAGACCTTTTCCTCAGCTATATATATGTATATATCAGCCTCCTTAATGCTAACTCAGGGGTCATATTCTCTGCCGTTAATATTGAAAGTTTTCTCAATTCAAGGTGGGTACAAAGATCAACAAAATGATTGAATTAATGCTGGGAAATTCTGGAAGTCACGGAGCAAAAGTTTTCAAAATTGTTTCCTAAAAAAATCACAGGCATGAATGCCCTTGTATTCAGGGAACCTGCTAAAAATTTGATGAGCAGTTGTGGCCAGAAAGGTAGAGATGATACTTAGAAGCAGTTTTTAATAACATCTTAAAAGTTATTTCTTTTTCTGTTGGTTTTTTTTTTTTTTAAGTCCTTCTCATGGCCTTCATGTCTTTAAAAAAGAAAGAGGAGGGCAGGAAAGGCAATAAACCAGCCTTGTAGTAGAAAAGACTATTTCTTCGTTTCAGAAGTTCAAAGCTAAATATTCCCAGGTGCTCTGTGACTTAAAGAATGAGTCTAATTCTGGGACCCTTTCTTTAAGAACTGGACTGTAATTGTAGCTATTTCTCAAATTGTATCTGCAGGCTTTTTACCTGTAACATGCCTCCATAAGAGTGAATTTGCCATAAAAAGAATGGCTGTCATGTCTAATCACTTATCCCCTCCATGGATGAGCAGCATTGCTCATTTTTATTACACCAATAGCAGAATTCCCAGCTAACACCAAGCTCTCATTTCAAACATTCAGTAAATGAGTCTGTGCTGGGAAGACAGAGGTACACAAGTTATTACATGCAAATATAACAAGCACACCAAAGAGAAGTGAAAGTACAAGAGACTTGCTTTTAGGTAAAGGTTATCCAGCCTTGGGGCAGGTGAATGAACTAGAAAAACTCTCGAGGCCCCTTCAAGCTCTGTTTTTTAATGATTTATTATGTGCAGGGTTTGCAGGTTTCAAATCAATCCCTTTAAATAACCATAAAGGAAAAGTAGACACTAGCAGAGCCAATAACTTCTGCTGGCTATTCAGTAGTCCTTAGTCATGTGGAAAGTTGCATTAAAGTTCACAGACTATATACAGTGGAGTCAATGGGGCACAGAGATCTGATACGTGGATCTCAAAACAGGACAGCTCTTCGTAAGCATAACTGTAAATCAGGACTAAACTGTCCTGCACAGTGACTGATTAAACATGACATGGAAACATGAGAGGATGGGTTTTTTTTCTCTGCACTTTCCATTTGACCAAGTGCAGAGAAACAACACTTTAAACACTGCATGCCAGAGGCTGTAAAGGAGCCCAGCTTGAGAGCCTGCAACAACTGCATCTGAGTGGAAAACAATGTCGAAGATGCACTGTCTAGAAGCACAAATCAGTCTACACAAGCTGTTGATTGTCAGGTAAGATAGCCACAGACATTACTATACTTCTGACCCTCAGAGACATTCCTTTATATTTTGTAAAGCTGAACAAAGCATTTCCAGAGGCTCATTTCTAGCATTAAAATCTCTCTACACTAAGCAGTTGTAGTAGGGATGGGGCCATCATTAGGCCATTCTGTGCCAATTTGCAGCTTTTAGCTGATTTGCTTCACTTTTTCACCGTAAAATCAGCTTATATTTCATTCTTTCTGCTGCTCTCCTAACATAGCACATCCTTCCATTTTGCTCTGCTTACATATATCTACTGTCATCTTCAGGGACCCAATCCAGGGAAGTGCCAGGTCTTAGAGCTCCCCTGAATCAAGGTGTCAAAGCGATAGGAACCAGATCCCACAGCTGAGGTTATGGTGCTCCACAGAGTGGAGATTAACATCTGTTTTAGCACTGGCTGAGACGTTTCCCACCCTGTTCTCTCGGATACAGACAACATGCCTCTGGCCACGTGTAGTTGTATCAGGGGAGGGAAGTGGAAGGCATCAAATACAGCAAAGACAACCTACAGAGTCACCTACTGTAGCACAAACAAAAACTTTCAGAAAAGCTTAAAACCAACAGATTTAGCTATGCTTTTTAAGAAAAGAAAGCTACACACAGCACCTAAGCAAACCTATGGTAATCCCTGGATATACCCCAGCCAGTCAGTTTGCCTTGCAGGGCACTGCTGGTATCAGTCACAGGTCCAGTTCCACAGCTAATTTACCTCCCTGGAGAAAGCCCCTCGACCTCAGGGGAAACGGGATCTGGCTTCAGATGTAAAAAAGGCATGAGATGAGAATAAACAAAATCACCAACACCCCCACTCCAAAAAAAAACAACCAACCAACCAAAAAAAAAAAACAAACCAAACCCAAAAAACAACAGAGAACATGAGGGATCCCATGTCTACTATGTCTGGACCCATGGAAAGAGCAAACAGCACACTACTGAGAGCTGCTCTGTTAACAGTGGCTGTATGTAATTAGGAAAGGCATTCAGCTTCAGTTTTCAGCATTTAAGTTTTAATTGTTTTTGCTGAAAGAAACTTTAGTGTTGTTTTAGTTAATAAGAGTCTTTCCAGCAAAACTGGTCTCCATAAAAGGCTTATGTAAACCTTCCTTCAAGTGTCTCAGGCTTCTTGTTTGAATTGGCAGGGAATTAACCTGTTGCAAAAACCTCATTCCCTATAAAAGCCAACAGTCATGAGACACCACAAGCTGTAGACCTGATGGTTCTCCTGCACTAAAGAAAGGTGATAATTTCAGAGTCCCAGCCAGTATCCAGCAATTTTTCCAGATCCTGGAGGAGATGGAGCTTTTCCCGGTCATACCACACACAGGAAGGTGATGCTTTCAGGTAACACACAAAAAAGTAAATACTTCCTGTCAATAATCTTATTTTCCCCAAGAGCTAATGTTCAGTCCCAAGGCAAAACCATCTGGATAATTGTGTAATTATCTTCTGCCTTCCAAAGGGACCACGCATCCTATTAAACATAATCAAGTCACAAGATCTACTTAATGGTGGCTGGTGTCACAACAGAGCATGGGGACTCTGAGCTCACCATCACACATTCTAAGGAGTGATGGAACACAAGCAGACCTCAAGCTTCTCTCAAAGGACCAGCTTCATTAGAAATATCCATACAGACACAAGGGCAGGGGAATAAGCTAACTAGCATGACCCCTCAGGATAAAACCAAGGCTCTTCAGCCAGCCAACAACCAGTCCTCATCCTAGGCCAGCCTTTTAGCTTCTCTGGCTCTTGGTCAGCTACATTCTCTACATGCTACACTATCTATACCCTTATTGATGTATCTGCCACAGTGCTGTGCCAAGCTGGGGCACACCGGTGTCTCTACTGTCCAACTCCATACCTAAGGCTGGCAAAATCGGCATTAAAGTGCAGGGTGAAAAAGTGACACTGCCTCTGCTTCCAGACACAGTTCATGTACATCACCACGTACTGCATGCTGTACCTCTTGGCAGGTAGCAGAGATGTGCTCTGAAAAGTGACTGTCTCAGCCCATGCAGAGTGTCAGTGAGAGGCATTGCATTTGCACAAGGAGAGAAAGAAACTGTCACAAAAGTCAAGACAATGCCTCTAGGTTGCGTTGATTGCTCTATGTTGCCTGCAAAAAGACCATTATCTTCCTGAAATTGAAAGAGTCTGCAGGGCAAACCCCGAAGCCATAGCCTCCAAAGAAACCCAACCACAACTAACCCAAACCCACAACAACCAAGTTTAAGAAAACATTTGCATTTGCCCTCAGTAAGCAGGTGTGATGCCTCTAATAAGGGGCAGGATGTAGGTGACCTTGGCAAGTGGAGCCATTCACTAGCAAAGCTACGGTACACCAAAGGTTCAAATTTGAAAGAATGGCTGGTCTTAAAAGAAAACATTTAAAATAAACCCTTATCATCATTTCTTCAGAAGACTATGAGTGGATTAGCTCACTTGTACTAACTCACTGCAATCTCACACTGCTCAGATATGCATGCTGGTTTGGTTTGTTTCTGGCATATGCAGAAGCCAATATATGCTTCCCCTACCCTGGGAACTGCTGAACTGGAAAGTGAAAGTTGGGATGGGCTGCCTCAAGAAAAATAGCACATAGAAGTCTTTTTAGATAAAAATCACAAACCACCCTACCTACCTGCTGTAGGACCCAGCATACTGCTTTCCTTTAGAAGTAAGCTTAAAGAAAGCAGCAGTGCAAGAATACTGTCCAGTGAACAAAGATTTCATCTACAATAGCCTTTTTTCATCACCTAACTGTTTCTTGGCAACATCCACCATGAGCTGATCCCAAATATGTCCTTGTCCTACTCCTCTCTGGTTAGGGGTGCACAATATACTCTGATCTGACATGTTGAAAAGCTTGCTTTCATGGCTGGATGCATTCTAGTCCTACTCCCTGCATGATGGGATAAGGAACCACACTGTACTTGTCGACATAAATAGGCACTGCTGAGTTGACAGTTAAACTTCAGCTTAGGGCAAGACAGAGATGTTTCCTTGATAAGGCCAGAAAGCCATTTCTCCTCTGTGGTGTTGCAAATTAAGTAAAAAATAATGAAAAAAAAAAAAACAAAACCACCAACCAAAAATCTGTGAAACTGAAAGCTCTCTCTTAAAAATCCCTAAATATACACACATACGTTTATGGGGCTTCCATTCTAGCCAGGGCTTAGTGACAAAAAGCAGAGTTTCCTGAAAGTGAGGAGCAAACTCATAGCAAATTTCAATTGAACCATGAAAACCATCCTGTGAGAGCACCAATCCAGCAGTAAGCCTGGTTTTAACGTTAAAAGGTCACTTATAACCAAAATACACTGCCTGCCTCAGGAACCCCATTTGTACATACTCACAGTAGCACCTGCAGAAATACTACACTATGGCTATTTCAGATTGTGTATGTGTGGCTGGAAAAGGAATCAGCAAAACACCTGATTTTAGCCGTTACTGGCATTGTCACCCCAGGCCTAAGTGACACATTTCAGATACTTCTTGATGAACTTTTCAGTACTGGCTCTCAAGCCTCTCTGGCATTTCAAAGACCACCTATTTTTTGTCAGTGCTTGTGACAAAAGCAACTTGACTTACCAGGAGAATGCTCATCGTGATGGTAAATACTGACGTCCCCCTGAACTGCTTAATCTTGAAGGGGGCAAGTTAAAATACAGTATTACTGTGTTTAAATTTAGCCCAAAAGAGAATCAAACCACCCAGGATATTCTAAGCCAGTAATTCTGTTACTCCATTGACCCTGGGAATTGCAAAAGAAAAGGCACATTGAACAGCCTGTGGCAAAACACTTTCTGGTCAGGCTTTTCCTGGTGTCTCTCCCCCTGTTCCCAGCTTCCTAAGCAAGCACCTGGACTCTGATCATAAAATCTCCAGACTCTGCTACACAAGTACCACGATTCCCTTCTTGGGTATCTCCTTGCACCCTGCAGAATCCCCACCGGAGCCCAGTGTTCGTGACCCAACAGAGGCAACCTCAGGTCAGCGCAGCTGCTGCCAGCAGCTCTCTCCTTTTACACTTTCCAGAACGGAGTCACCCCAATCAATTAAAAAAAAAAAAAAAAGTCATCCCCCTGTAAATGTGTCCCGTGCAGCTGAAGCTGCTTGACTCCAAGGCTCAACCAGTTTCTGAACAAGATCAAAGCTCATGCAGTTGTTCAAGAAGCTTTTCAGTTACTCCTCCAGTTTCTGTCATGAATTATGGCAGCACTTGAAGAGTGCCAAAACCCAGAGGGATCGATTACTCCTGCCCTGTGACAGGCAGCAGGCTGGGGGCAACAGGACAAGCACAGTGTCATTACATTATGCACAGATACAGTTTTGCTGCTGAGTGATTGACAATAACTACTGGATGTCGCTATTTTAAGGATAATGTCATTTGTGTAATTATCTGGCAGGGTCTCTCTTCAGCGGCTGGCATTATTCACAAGGGAAGAATTAGACTGGAATCCAGCTGTAGAGTAAGTAGAGTTGCTATTCTATACAGACAATCACTGTGCTTTAGAAGCTCAATACATATGGTATATATCACTAGTAATTTTCATACTCTCAGAACTTGGAGAAAATTAAAATGACACTCCTCTATTTCATCGTGCCACATATATCACATGATTTCACACTTAAAAATAAGGGAATATTCTCGGTCCTCACCTGACCACCTGTTTCTTAGTGGAGCTGAAGCTAGGAAGAGAAAGAGAAGTTGCTTTCACTTGATTTATCCTACCATCTCGCCATCAGAAAGTGTCCCCAGTCCTTTGGTCACTTTAGCCCTCAGCTGTTCTGGTTTTACTGTGTTCAAACGTGGGTTTATCTGGTACGGGAGGGTGCACTACTGAACACAGGACTGCATCACTTGGGTTAAACTATGCAAAGCCCAAAACCAAATGGCATTTGGCCCAACCTACAGTCTGAAATGGGACTAACAGAGCATGACTGGGATTGGAACTGGTCCTGTCCTGGACCAGCTGTGGGTCACAGCTGTACAACTGTTACCAAGCAGCAAAAAGAGAGAGTTGATGTTATTCTTTGCAGTGCTGGCATGGCACAAGTGGGACTGAGCAGGGCTACAGCAAATCATACCCAAATACACATGATTTGCTGCTGGAACAGGATTCCAAAGAAAACAACTGACTGTTCCTTCTTTCCAGTGCTCTGGGCAAGAGGATGCCAGAGGTGTTCAGTAAAGCATGTCAGAAAGAACCTTTTCTGTATAACCAGACTGTCTCAGTGCTGACACCTCCCTGCTCTAGTCATTCTGTTTCAACCAGAAGAGGTTTTGCTCTGCCCCGGTGTATATGGGAGGATGCTCCTCAAATGGTCATCTTGGCCAGGGAGGTCTCTGCAAAGCCGACTGGCTGGCTGATCCATGCTGGATTGGTCTATGCCTTGATGCTTGAGCTGACTGGGCAGCACTTTGGCAGTACAGAAAGGGAAAAATGTATAACCAAACTGCCCTTTTGGGTACAGAATAACGACAAATCAAAAGAGAGTTGCGTATGGGAAATAGCTTCCCGAGAACAGCCTTGAAACCTGGGAGCAGAGGCTGACGCAGGGAGGCAATGATGCTCCCATCCTGTTGCAAACAAAAAGATGCTAGACACAAACAGGAAAGAAAAACTCCTGCTGTATGATCACAGCAGGAATGAAAAGACATTTAGTGGCTGAGCTGAGTGGTACTGTATAGGTATGTCAAATAGATAGGGTTTAAACACAGGCCTGTAGCTAATAAAGGGAAACAAAGAGGCCTGGGTGTAACCAGCACATATTAGCCTTTAAATAACAAGGCAAAAGCAACAGCTCCTTGCATTTACCTCCCAGAAATTCTAGGAAGGTTTCACTTAATGCCTCTCCTTTTATCATCAGCTTGACATGTGCTCTCCAGCAGCAGGTCAGGCCCAGAACAGCACAACAGAGGCTTCCATGGGTCAGCAGCTAACACCCAGCAGCCACGCGGGCACCTGAGGTACAGACAAAGGGCAGCTCCAGGGCTGATATAAACCAGCTATGTGAATTGACACCAACACAAAATCTAGTCCCTGTGCCTCCAAAGGAAAACCTGTTTTTCTACATGTTTGTACAAAAGTCACAAGAAGACCCTCCCTGTGGTCAATACAGAAGCCAGAAATTTCACTCCTTTCTGGAAGCTGGTGCACCTTGGACAAGATGCAGGGGGAATGTGGAAGCACAGTTATCCCAGCTGACAACTTGTTCCTGGTGGGCAGCAAGCGACAGTTATTTATTCAAGCAGAAAACTCAAGCTATCATCTCAGCTATGTGGTTCAGACAAAGAGAATGAATGAATGCAGAGCTCACCGATAAATGATGCCTCTTTCATGAAGAAACATAAGGGCTGAAATAATTTCTGCAGCATAGAACCGGGCTCGATCTTCATCGAAGCGACGCGACTTCTGAATATGGAACATCAAGTCCCCGCCATTTACGAACTCCATCACAAAGAACAGGCGATCCTTCACACACGCAAACACAACAGATATGAACAGCATTAATCATATCCTCGGTCAGGCTTAGAAAATTCTAAGTAAAACTATTATCTCCCAAACAAAAACAGATTAAGCACCCATGAGACGCTGAGGTGGAAAAAACCCAACAAATAACCCTGACTTTTTCAGGAAAGATGAAGTCGATACCAGAAGATCTGTTACTACCTTCTTGCCCTGCACTCCCCCCCACAAATTTTGCCCCCGGTAACAAAATGAATTCCTGTTTAGGTGTCTGCTCATCATTAACCATCTCCTGGAGGGTTTCCCAAACTGTCCTTAGCCTGAACAAGCGAAGGATGATACCCCTGAGAGTGAGCACAAGAGAAATGTGTAAGAAGTCATTTTCTCCATGCTAAACACCACAGCTCTATGGGGAAAGATGCTCCATAAATATACTGTGCCCAGCCAGACTTCTCTCAGACTGCAGCTTCACCGCAACAGCACAAGGGCTCAGGAACAGCAGTAATGATATTGTCTTGAGGGTATCCCAACGCTATTTCTGGGAAATGTGAGTTGTTTTCCAGAATGGGATTTCCTGCCACACATTTGCATGTCAGATGCCTTTTGGGCCCTCAGATTTCAGTTTTCATCTGATTATCCTACAAAGACCTCTGGGTGATAAAGGAATAGATAAGGACAAAATATAAACCAAAGTTTATCCTGGGCAGAAAAGCAACCTGTTCAGTAAAGTTCATTTCATTAGCCACAGCTGCTGGTCTCTGAGGTTTCTTTTTTGGCTTTGTTCTGGTTTTTGTAAAAGCCTGAAGACAGGGAGGCACTTGCTTACACTGCATGCTCAAGAGTCTGGGTATGGGGTTTATGTGTGCAAAAGGGGTACTTGCTTAATTGTGAGAGGAAGGGCACGCAGTGATTTGTTCCAAAACTGAACCCTAGAATTGTTGCAGTCTGGTTCAAAAATTTCCCCCAGCAATTGTTTCAGGACATTCAGTACTGATTGTTTCAGCTTTACTCTGAATATCAGGAACAAGCACACTGGAAAAGAGGCATACAATCCGGCTGAGACCAGTCAGCCTTTTAATGGTACTATTTGTACTTCTTTCCTCACAAGCCCCTTCCCAGGTCTGATGTTAATCATCTACAAGCTAGTTTTAAACCTTCTCTATGTTTAAGAGGATAAGCATTGTTATGCTCCACTTTCTGGCAGCCAGCCAGCTTGAAATGACTACTGCTATTAACATCTTGAGATGCACAGAGCAGAAGAAAAGCAACCAGGAATCCTTTCACTCCTCTCTGGACATGAGCAGGAAAGCAAATGGCTTGTGAAAGAGGACAGTTTGCTTTTTGCCATCATCCTTGCCTCTGCTCAGCGGCTTCCTCTGGGCTCCTTCCAGGAGCTGATAGATGCGTTCCTGGCAATCTCACAATATTATTGCATGTGTGTTAAGTGCTATCTCCAGTCCGTATAAACAACAGTGCTTCATTGTTTCACTCTGCCTTTATTACAGGGCAGCTGAAAGACACCCAAGCTGGCTTGTCTATGGCAGCAGCCTAAGCCAGAGGAGCACAAACTCTGAAAACCCACCAGGGACCTTGGCTCTTCAGCCCACATCAGATCTCAAATGCTGTATCTTCACTGCAGTTGGTTAAACTGGGTCTGGCTATGCTGTGGCTACCCATTCTGCAGCACAGATACCACCTCTACCTTGCCAGTTGGGCCAGCTTTCCAGCTTTTACATCTCCTTGTTATTCTTTCCCACCTCCTTCCTCACTGATCCCTCCACATGCCACGTGCTTATATAGCCAAGCCTGTCCAGGCATCTCTTCAAGCCCTTACTTAAAAAAGAAATCCCTCTTGCCAGGTCTTCAACAGGAAGTAATTTAATTTACTGGCAACCTGACGAGGGCTATGTGTGTGTATTTATATAAGTAATATATATGCTTGTATAAACATGCATACAGTTAGGTGAACATGCATATATTTTCTACACTTTCCTTAAAGGTGAGCTTCAGGAAAACAAAGTTAACTTTTCCTATCTTAAACCATACACCTCTTGCTTCTCCAGTGCTAGCAAAACTCCAGGGCCCAGCTCAGACTTCTGGATGCACTTGTCTATACTGTGACTCTTACAGAAAGATACTACTTCTTTCTCAAATACTCAGCTGAGCGCAGAAGCCGACAGTTTTAAAAATTCACATCACCGCTGACAGGGAATTGGCAGCTTTTTGTTACTGACAGCTCTTGCTTCAGACTAACTTCAAACCTGAGCAAGTATCATGGCTTGCGTTACATAGTGCTCACGAGTATAACAGCTACCACCTCACCCCCATCCATCGTCTCATTTCACAGGTCAAGCATAAATATGGATTTTATAAATAGTGAAGCGCTCCCATTTAGGCCTAACAAAACTTTGGACTACACTTCTTTTTTTTTTTCCCTTATAAAAAGAGGTCCAGCTAATTGTCCATCTAGTTTCCTAACACATGGGGCTACTGAAGCAAAGAGCAGGATGAGTACAATACAGCATTTTTGCACTGCCCTGCTGCCTACCTGGCAACAGTTATGGGAAAGATCAGCACTAACGACCACCCTTTGGGGACCAGGATGCAAAAGCCAAGCAAGGTCTTCCGTTTTTACTCTTAAGCAAGGCCATCTCTGCCTAACTGCAAAGACCAACCACTTTCCCTAGTGAGAGGTGAAATAAAGAGTGGTATTCTATGAAAAAAAAAGGAAATCTGCATCAGGCAGAGAAAAAGCAAACAGATAGATTAAAAAGGGGCCAGGAAAAAGAAATCTTAAAACAGCAGACAGTTCAAATACTTGCAAATTTGACCTGACTTAAGAGTTATCTGCCTCCTTTCTTAGGGACTACCAGCAGGAATTAGGAGGGGTTGAAAGCTGGAGAGTTTCCTGACAGGGCTAAATGCTTGAAATCCTCACATTTCTATTTTTCTATTTTGCATTGCTCAGAAGTTTGCCCTGATGTGCTATCTCTGTTTGACGTCTGCAAAAGAAAGAGCAAGCATTTGAGTCAACAGGAAACGGTGACGCGAAAGCCTTTGCGGCACTGGCAACCACAGGAGGAAATCATGTTGCACCATTTCTGAACTGGGATCGAAATGAATAAAACCACAGAACAATTGTTACTGTAATTTAAAGAAACACTTGGAGGAAACAAAGTCCATGGGATCATGTTGGCTCATTTCAAGGCTGGCCTACATCTAGAGATTACCCCTGCCAATTTCAGTGCCAGAGAAACGTTTGTTGGTTTTATTATTATTATCACTTGTTTAAACTGCAGCTTGCCATCTGTGTTTTTTCACTAGTTAGCAGGGCAGGGGATGCTGGAAGCACATACTATCTCCTAAGGACTGTGATAGCAATCACCTATACCTGCTCTGTTTGTTTGGTTGGTTGTTGTCTTAGTGGGGTGTTGGTGGGGATTGAAAAAGAGTCCCTGACTGTAAAGGCCACTGGGTGGGACAATCCACATTCTAGTTACTGCCCCTTGCAAGGACAAGCAACTGAAATCCAACTCAAACATCACTTTAGCCCTTTGTCCTCACTAGCTCTGCAGGCAAGCTAAACCCTCATAACTTGCCTCTTCATGATCACAGAGGAAAAAAAACGTAAATAAAAACTCAAGATTTTATTAGAAGAGCATCCTTTCCCTCCACCGACCAAAAAAGACCAGTGTGATGGCTAACTTTCACCTTCTTCTGGTTGAGGCACAGCTTATGTCCACGTACAACCCACACAAGACCAAAGACCTCTGAAAACAGTTAGGGTGGGAGCCTCATCTCTAATCACAGGCTTTCATGCTAAGTAACGGGGACAGGGCAGCATCACCACCCTGGTTTAGGCAGCATGGAAGCTGCAGATGGGAAAAGACAAGCATTTCATTCGTGCAGACATGGAAGAAGGTAACGGTGAAGCTGCCTCCCCTACCTCCTGCCATACAAGAGTTGCTGTGCCAAGGGCAGTGTGGAGGCCAGGGGGGACCTCTCTAAAGAGACTCAGTGGAAGAGGTTCAGGAGATCCACTGGAAAATACCAATGGGGTCTCTCCAGCCTCCAGATCCACCAGGAATAGGCTTGGACAAGCTCTGCACATCCCCATCGCAACAGAGTTCTCCCAGATACTGTTTCGGCTCACACTGATTCCCCTGCAGGACAAGGGACTGAGCTGCCCCACCAAGGACACAGCCCAGCAGTAATTTAACCCAAGCCTCCTCTTTAGCTGACAGCTGCCATTTAAGGCAGCACCTGGAGGATATGGTGACTGGTTAAATGCAGTTTAGGGCAATGGTTCAACTTACCCACCCACCCACCAAAATCATCATCCTGGCTCAGGAATTCCACAAAGCTTGCACTTCATCTTTTTGGAAATAATTCATGCACACAACTCTTTAGAAAATTAGCTTTGGGCTCAATGTGCGTTGACTGAAGCCAAAGGGTTTCCCCAAGAAAGCAGTCAGTTTTCACTGGTTTGGCAGTCTGTGCTTTGCAGAGAAGGCAGCAGGCTTGCAAAATTATCTCCGTACAGAGGCAGCTGTGTCACTGCTTCCCAGCACAAGTTTATTGTTTCCAAAAAGAGGAGCAGGGCTTAGAGAGCTTGCAAGCAAATTATTACAAGATAATTACAAGAGCTGGCAGGCTCCCTCGGCGCTCCCAGTGTTCCTGTTCTCCCTTCGTGGTCCACAACCCCCACACAAAGCAATCTGCCTCGGGTCTTGCCGGGAGCGCGCAAATAAACCGTGCTGTCTCAGGGCCAGGCTTTGGAAAGCCACATGTTCAACTCCCCCAGCAGCAAGAGTGGCCATCCTTATCTGGGTCAAGCCATGCCAAAGCACAGGACCCAAAGGAGGAATAATAAACAGGTTTGCTTCTCAATATTTATCTTTGTAGGAGTAAACAACCATGGACCATGCTCAGATGCTGCTCTGTGCAAAAATCCCACCCCCTCCATACTTGGCTCCTTGACAAGGCAGTGCCATATCCTCATGAGCTACCTGCTGCTCCCAGATAAAAGGTTTACAGGAGGGCAGGCTCTTCAGAGGGATTATATGTGGCTGTTTCAAAACGAGAGAGTCCTAAGAACGGGCTCACCAAGAGGGAGTTCTGAAAGAACCTTTGCATACACACACACACGTGTGTGCACAAGTACTGAAGCAGATGTAAAAAAGAGTTCAGCCACAAATTTCTGGACAGCATCAGAGTCACGCTCACCTGACTATGATGGAGCAAGACACTGACTTATGCTAAGGGTCCTTTGATTTCAAATCAGAGTAACTACCTCAAGCAGAGGAGAAGGAACACCTCAACAATCAGCTGGAATTACATGCACATAATAGTGATGCTTCTTAAACACGGCCACAGTGACGGCTGCCAGGGCACCTGCCACTGCTCTGCTTGCCACCGCGGCCCAAGACTCCCAGACAAACAAGGTGGTGGTGGCAGAAAGGCAGCAGGTTTTACAGCCATCTGCTAGCTGATTTTGGTGCTCTGTTCACCATTTTACCTCTCTGCTTCAGTGGCTGCAGAAGTACATGCCAGCCTCAGGAACCACTTCTGCCTAGGAGAGAGATTAAGCAGTGGCAAGGGAGGGTGCCACAGATGGCACATGCAGCCCCGGGGCTATTGAGATGTGCTGCATCTAAAAGGTTGAGAAAGGGAAAGTTTCTTCTATTGTTTTTGGATGGTTTTTAAGTCAGGAGGTGAGGTGAAAATTCAGCAAACTCATAAAGGGGTTAAGGCACATGTGGTGTCTCCTCCAGCAGCTGGGCTCCTGGTGAGCAAGCTTCTGAGAAGCGCAGGTCACTTCCCCACACCAGGCTCATTTTGAGCCCCTTTAACAAAGAGTCACCGGCGTCACTGTCACAACTCCGGGAATGGGGCAGTTATCACCAGTTAGCACTCAGAACCACGCTCTGCTATCTGACCCAACTGATAGTGGGCACAAGGCAGGCTGCGCTACGCTGCTGCGGCAGCGAGGCACAAACATCGCCCAAAGAATAACAAATTGGCTCTTTGCATTTGCATAAATAAATTCCGCGGGGTCCCTCGGGGTAAAGGCTGCTTCCCGTGCGCATGTCTGTACAGCACGGTGTTAATGCTGAGCTCATTCCAGAAGAGCTGAACAACGGCGACCGCAACCCAGGGCAAGCTGATGGGAGTTGTGGGTTTCCCACCTGCTCCAGGAAAATAATAATTAAAAAAAAAAAAGAAATAAAAATCACAAATCTAACTACACCTTCCAAATTTCTGCCCCTGTTTTCTTAACTGTGTGGCTGAAATTTCAAGCTCACAGCTGGACAGTTTTCATAACACACAAATGCAGTCGTTTCTCTGGAACAATGCATCCTTTGGGATATGTGAGTGAACCGTACGCGCATCCTTCCTCCTCATCCCCTCCCCTCAAAACAGTCTAATTCACAGCAGGATTACATGATTAGCTCATCTTGTGACCAGAAAATTTAACTCAACATACAGTCTAAAGGATGATTTTTATCACTCTTTTTCACTTGTAGCTAATCCAGTAGAAACAAAACAAAAATCCCAACTAGAAAAAAATTAATTAACTCGGGTACTAGGTAAACCAATTAAATCGCACACAAAAAAAAGTCTGTGTAATACCAATTTAAAAAAAAAGGCAACAAGCCAATTAAACCAATTTGGCCACTATTAAAATGAAATATCAAAACCCCACAAAATTAATTGAAAGAACAAATTAAATCCTCTCCTCCAGCCTTTTAAAATGGCATAGGAAACTACATACACACTCCCTTCCTACCTGAATGATCAAAAAAGAAAGAGTTGGCTGGACTTAGAGAAGAATAAATTGTGGAAGAAGGAACTAGAATGTATCAAGCTATAGACATCACCTGTTAATCAAAAATTTATAGGACATCTGCCCCTCTCAGCCGGCTGCTGGTATCACAGTGGCTCAGAAGACAGTAGCTCTGTAAAGATCATGCTGCTTTTACAGCCCTCAGTTCAGACATAAAAAGCTACTGGAACTGCTGTTTCCAGTTTGGAGTGGCCAGCTTGAGACAGCTCTGGTCTGTTTTTAAAAATACTGAACTCTGCAAAATCTGCTGGTCTCAGGCAGTGCTGGGGAAGGCCAAAGACCTCTACAAGCTCAGCCAAAGGTCTACAGGAAAATTAAGAGTGCCAAAAAAACAAAGGCCAAGTGGAAATGACTTGCTACAAGGGCTTTGTGGATCCACCCTCTCACCTTAAACATGACCTGGAAAACAATACAGATTCAAAGAGACTGGAACCTAAAGCACCACTGGGTTGCACCTCAGCTATTTACCACTTCTCCAAGCTTCGGTGGCCTTAACCCCCCTCCTTCCTCCTCAATACTGTCTGGAACCTGCTCACTCAGACTGTTTGTGACTTGATTCCCCTTCAACCTCTTTTTATGCCACAACTTCATTGATTTTAAGTCCAAATAAAAAAATACTTGTTTCACATACTGCAGCTAACCAGAAGCAACAGCATCTCCTTCAGCTACCCTTGCACCAAGCTTGGTAATTTTGTCTAGCAGTTACAGTGTCTCTCAAAAGCCACTGCAGATGGAGACAGGCATTTTCTCAGCTTCATAAAAACACAAGTATTCAAAGTCCCTCAACAACTAAGGGTGGGAAAGTTACACTCATGGGCTGCAACATGATGATGGCAGCTAGCACTTCAGTTCGTATTTTCATTTCAGCTCATATCACCTCAATGTGCAAGTCTAAGTGTGGACACCCAGCAAAGTTCACAGATAAAAACAGAAATGTCAGACTGATCTTGTTTCATCTTCTGCAAGTAAAACCACTCTGCCAACAACAACCAAAAAACCCCCCCCAAACAAACAAACAAAAAACAACAAAAAAACCCAAAAAACCCAACCACCCACACAACCAACAACAACCAACCAACCCACCCTGACCCTGCAAGAAAGAGACCATTGCGAGGTGTTACTGTGAACACCAGAGAAAGCCAAGCCTTCCAGACGGGGCTTTGGAGGCATCACACATCTGGTTTATTGGCAACTTGGGCCAGCATGCCAGCAAAGATGTCATAGGGTTTTGCTGGATGTGAACACAGTAGAACTGCAGAAGGAAACAGTTTTGACCAGTTTGCCTTTACTCGGTGCTAGACAGGACAAGAGTCAGAGAAAGGCAGAAAGCTACAGCCCTTCCCGTGGTCGCAGAGCCAATGGGGGGGCCCTGCAGCAGCTGCACTGGAGAGTGAGGGTGGAAAAAGGAAATTCCGCCTGTACCTCCCTGTCCAACAGCCCCCCAAAAAACTAATTCACCACCTCAGGGTCCCAGGTAAAGTACAACTCAGACTCCATGAAGCCTGACTTCAGAAGGACTCTGCAGTGAGGCCCCAGCAGGGTGCCTGTGCTTGCGGCCAGGAGGTGTGCTAGACTGGACCAAGCTTTTTGGAAAATGCCAGGCCTAGACACAGGATGTCCCCATCAACATCTTCACTTGATTTTTACTGGCAGCAACAAAACTGAAGCATGCATTAGTCTTCCAGCACAGTGGCTTGGGGCTAGCAACGGTCTCAATGCTCAAGAACACAGGAAAAATGTCTCAGTGCTTGCAGAAAAGCACCCAAGTGCACTTGGCTGTTGGATGTAAGGAGGTATAGAGTTGTGCCTCTCTGATGTGCCAGACAGGGAAGGAAGGGGGTTTAGAGCCTTGGAGATGATCAAAGCAGTCCTGTCTGCTACCAATGGGATCCCCTTCAGTGCCTTTCAAAGAGAATATCAAAGAGGCCTTTCCACTTCCTTACCACCCACCAGCACACTTCAAGGTCTGTGTCAGGATGCTTGTTCATCTAACCAGAGCCCCAGGAAGGCTGCTGCTGCTTTTTCAGCCTTCCTCATCTCCACCATGCCTGGGGCTCTGCCCCAGGGCTGCCCTGTGCTCTACACATTTGGTGGCAGCGGAGTGGCTGGTGGACAACCAGGCTGGTGCTGGATATCCCCTGGAAGGCCCATGACTGAGGGACTCTCTGGGACACACAAGAGCACCTAGACCTCTGCTGTAGCATCTGTGGACCAATGGGTGGGTGAATAGCCAGTCTGCTCAGTCCCACCACTTTGGCTGGTGGGCCCTCACTTGAAAATTATGCCCCCATCAAAGGCTTCAGGTTAGCTCTAACACTTCTAGGAAGTGAAATACAGGTTCATATTTCTTAACACGTGGGTGATCCATGACATGATGCCCACACTGACCCTGGGAGAACTGCTTGAGTGCCCCAAGAGCCAGCAGTGACTTGGAGAAACCTTCCCCTCCCATGTAAAGAGCATGACACCAGGCCACAGCTTGTAAAGGGAGCAGAAAGCTGCATGCCAGAGAGCAGGCTGCCCTTGTAAAATGGGACCAGTTCAATAATTATGCTGCCCTGGAGTCCATGGGACAGTTCCTATTGGCTTCAATAGCACCCCTGCTAGCTATTATCTTGGAAGGACGCTCGTTATAGAAAATCACATCCCTCTGCCAAGTTGTCCTGTCTCACTATTTTTGGAACAACACAGGCAGGCTCTGTGCCTCAGCAACTGTCAGCAGAGCCCCACAGAAAGCAAATCCATATAACGATCAGTCTAGCAGGGACAGTGCTGGAAACAGCATCGCCTGGGGGACCATCCCCTGGAAGCACCCTTCAGTAATGAGAAAAGGAATAAGGGCAATAAACATAACCCCCAGAAGCTATTTGACTCTATTTGCATGGGGAGGCTGATCTCCCCAAGCCCTTTTCTTTCTCATGCATATGAGCCAAGACAAAGGGATTTAAAAGCAAACCACCTGTGCAGGAAGGATGGTTCCTAAACCCCAAAGAAGACAGAATCTACTTACTGCAAACTCATTTTAATTAAAACATTCCAGGATCCACATTCCACAGGGTTAAATTACTGACTTAGCT
Source organism: Ceryle rudis (assembly GCA_033439905.1). NCBI lineage: Eukaryota > Metazoa > Chordata > Aves > Coraciiformes > Cerylidae > Ceryle > Ceryle rudis. Next base: position 102,321 of record JAAGNO010021928.1, read on the forward strand.
ATTTATACATATAGCCTCTTTCACCCGTTCCAGGACAGTCTTGTTGAGGTGTTGGATGATGCCAGTGTCAGGTAAACAGAAACAAGCATTTTTTGGTGCTTGTGATCCCTAAGGCAGGATCCACCATCATGTGCAGGTCAGCTCTAGCACCTGTCAGCAACTCACAGATTACTGGAGTAGGAGCATAGTCATGACACTAAAGGATGGGTCTAATGCCCTAGAAAAAGCAGAAGTGAATGGCTTAGGCAAGGTGGAAAGTTCCTAAGGCAAGGGTTTCAATTAGTTAAAAAAAAATAATTTTTAAAACAATCTATTAAAGTAACAGAGATGTGGTGAGCAAGGAAGACCTCACACCAGTGCAGCTGGACAAGGACTTAAACTGTCCCCCCAGAAGGGAGCAGCAGGACTCCTTCCTTGCCTTTCACCGGAAAGGAATCTGGAGATGCAAGTCCAAAACTGCCCAGCCCAGCGCTGGGCACACACAGAGCCGTGTCCAGCCTCTGCCAGCCTGCTGTGCAGCTAATATTTCCTCTTTAGGCTCTGAAAACTGTCTCCCATACCAAGCAGAGACAACCCTTGCAGCTCCTACCACCTAGTGGCAGCAACATTTCTGTGACAGAGCAAGGAGCCCGTTTGAAGGTCAAGCAGCCTCAGCCCACCCTGAGCAACTAAAGCAGCCCTGGCTAGTGGGTATCACTTATGCTGCAGCTGGGACTAAATTGGAACCACACTGAGCACAGAGGCAGCACCAGAGAACAGAAAACCTTTCTGAAAACCATCAGCGATTAATGCAAGCACAGGAAAACCTCAGCTAGCTCTGAAACAGGCGAGCAAGTGGCAGCAAGAGAGATGAACTCGGGTAATGCATTGCCGTTCCTGTTCTTGTGCCAGCTCAGCTAATGCTAGATGACTACAGAACACTGCACTGTGCAGCACAGACATGCCCCAGGCTGTTTAAGTTACCCCTGGGCTGCTTAAATCAGGGGAAGAGTTTGCTGGTTTGAGTGGAGTATTATACAAGAATCAGAGTTCAAATAGCTCTAGATCCAGCCAAACCCTCAAAACCTTTGAGCTCTGTCCTCAAACTGCTGTAGTATTTCATGTGCTTAGTTCTAAGGTCCTTCCTTTCCAGTTTCCACATCTTCCTCTTGAACTAAGAGAGGTGGGGGCATAACTGGACACCCTTATTCTAGATGCAGCTTCACACCATTGCTGAGCAGAGGAGATAATGACTTCCCTTGAGCTCCCAAAGCAGCCCAGTACGTAATTTAACTTACATGCAATGAGACTGCACTGATGGCTTATATGTAACTTGGCACCTACCATAAACCCCAGGTACCTTCCAGCTGGGCTACTACCCTGCCACGTAGTGCCAGCCTGTCTTGATGCACTTTGTCTGACTTTTGCTTTGACAAATGGTAAGAAACCTCAAAATGGCTAGATCTTGAAAAATTCCTAAAGACAAGCCCAGTAGCTCATTATTTATCCAGGGTCTCTGAGGCATACTGGAGTCATGTAGGTTTTCTTTTTGATGACATAAACTGTTAATAGCACTTTTTCAGAGTCTGGGCTATAAAGTGTGATACACGTGATGTGGTTCCCATGTAATTCCAAGTGAAACCAGGTATTGTTTAGTGTAACTCTGGCCACAACTCCAGATAGAAGTAACATTTTGAAATATGGCTGCAGGCCAGAATTTTGAATAAGTAGTTAGTCTTATTTTATATATATATAAAAATATATAATAGATATATATTATTTTTTGCCACGTTCATGATAATGGAGGGGATCACCCGGTGCCATGTAAAGAACAAGTAGAAACCCTAAATACTATCTCAGCCTGGTTAAGCCCTCCTGGAAGGACTCTGTCCAATGAATACCCTCCTGTTGCAATCGTTTCTCTACTATAGCAAAGGGATTTAATTATGCTTTTATAAGCCATTTAAATCTGGTTATTCTGGATTGAAGTGGGCGTCACTGAGTGCAGGACACAGGCAAAAGACGCAATGAACCACATTAATCTGAAGTGTAATTTTTCTTTTGCAAATGCTTCCTTTTTTGACTTTGTTAATTATTGGAGGGAAGTGGGTTTCTGCTACTGACAATTCCAATAACATAGCAGAGAGAGATTCATGTAAAAGACAAACCTGGGAAAGACTGGAAATAACAGGGTCCTGCTATGACAAGCACCATGCCCTTGGCACCCTTTCAGAGACTGACCAGCTCTGTGTTCAGGGCAGCAAAGACTGAGGGTTTCTACCCTTCGCTTCTCTGACAACAAGCTGGTCCAGAAATTCCTGTTCCAGGCTGCTCTACTGTTTAGCAACCTCCTTTTCATTTCCAGTCTAACTGTACCCATGGCCAGTCTAGACTCATTTAATCTTAGCCAGCATCTTGACAGCTTTGTTCCCCTCCTCAGTGTTTGACATCTGCAGACATCAATCAGATCCTCTTTTTGCTTTCAATTTGCTAGTCTAAACAGGACGAGTTCTTCCCTTTTTTTGTCTTTGCAAAAGACTGTGCAATTACTTCATCAGCCCAGAAGACCTTGTCTGCACCCACAGCAGATGGTATTTACTTTTTGAACGTGATGGACGGTACTAGCACAGTGACCTTAAATCTTCCCCACGTTCATGGGAAATACTCTCTACAGCCCAGGAGCACCCTTGCTATTTCTGCATCTACATTGCAATTCAGTAAGCAAAGCCATAGCTAAAAGTGTAGCAATGAGTGGCAAAAACCACTGCTATCCCACACCTGACCTAAAACAGCACACATCAAGACTGGACGTTGCTCATATTTCACAAGAACTTCAGGAAATCTATTAAAACTGGGCCCTGTGTCTTCATATTATGAAATAAAAGAGGTGTTTTCTTTGTTACTAGTGTCAACAGTGAGCTTTAAGTTTTGTTTCTGCTCTATAGCACAGCTGTTCTGTGAACCATGTAAGCTGTACATATACAAAAACCCAACCAAACCACCTCATTTCTATTAAGTGAGTCTACTCAAAGGCTCCACCCTAAACCAGCACAGCTCAAACTTCATAGCTGGCTGTTGCATCACCCCAGTGAGAAGTGAGATGGGTGGGTGGCAGGATGCATGTGTGTACCTTTTTTTTTTTCAGAAAGGTTTACGTAGGAGTGAAGCCACAAAAGGGCAAGTTTCCCCTGCCTCTACTAAGAGGAAAACAAGCTCTATTGCCATTTAGGAATGGACAAAAAGCAACTGGAAAGGAGCCCAGGCAGTTTGGAGAAGGTACACTGCAGAAAATGCTTTGGTCCTAATAACAACTTAGCTGAGGGATTCCCAAATGCACCTTGCTGGTACGTGCCTGCAGCAACTGCCTCCATCACAGCTGCTCCTCCCTTCCCCACCCACATCAGCAACAAGCTCCCACTCACATGCACACACGAGAGGAGGCTCTAAGGTGGACAGGCAGCACATGTGCAGTCCACTGCTAAGGTATACATGCCACAAGTGACAGCAGTGCTATCATTTGTCTTATCTACATGAGAAGAAACACCAACTATATATGGACCTGACTCAGTGTCCACTCATGTCAGTAAGAATCTTTCCAGTAAGCCCAGGAAGATTTTTCATTCAATTCTGAGCAGTGTACAACTGCTGGTAAGAGACGGGTGTCTACCCCTGCTTCCAAATACAATTAATTCAATTTGCAGATAATTCAATGCAAATACAGTCCTGTTAATATTCAGGTAGCAAGACAGCAGAGCCTGAGATCCAACAGCCATGGGAGGACTGGAGCCAGGTCTGTAGGCATTTCAAAACATTCAATGGTGTTTCTAGAAAGGTTTCATTGTCATTACCATTTTGTTAGGGAGCTTAAAACAAGCCAGGATTTTGTTGGCCAAACACCCAAATGCCCAGCAGACGTTAGAGATGAAATATAGCAGAGTACTATAGCTGAGCAGAGAAGTTTCTCCTTGGTCTAAAGTGGACATTTTTAACAGGTTGGGGACCAAATATACAGGAGAATGCTTCTGTCCTGAACATGACAGCCAGTGCATATACACCTGAGCTATACTTACAGGAGTCTGGAAGCAACAGTAGAGCTTGGTGAGGAATGGGTGGTTCCTTGCTAAGGAAAGGATGCGTTTCTCAGTCATGGTGCATTCAACGTCGTCATCTTGGAGAATGACGTCCTTCTTCAACACCTTCACTGCATAGAGCTGCCCACTCTCTTTCATCTTGGCAAGCATCACCTAAACCAAAGGGGAGGGTGAATCACAAGGGCTGATACCTCAGTATCTGTGAGCAACACAGAGCCTCTCACACCTTCTCACACTAGGAAAATCAGTTATCTCGTGACCAGGCTTGTGGATACATTGGAGTCAGCCTGTTAGTATGGGCACCAGCGCACAATCGATGACACACATGCTACTGTCTGCAGCAGGCTTCTCCAGATAGAAATACCCACACACGTTGCTGCAACGTCTGGCATGGGACTAGCTGCCCAAACGAGTGCTAACACACACAGTCGTGATTTCTGGTATGGGCCCTGGCATGCAGCTGTTCCTTTGGTTGCTAGCTCCTTTCTTTTTTGGGATATCCAACTCTTCAGTTCGCTGTCAGCTTGCTTTCTCTTCCCTTTTCTGCCTGCTTTCTGTAAGCAGCCTCGTTGTACAAAGCATGCTCCACTGGACAGCCTATGTGCCACAGTATGAAATATCTTCACCTGTCTTGGGAGCTTCTTAAATAAGGAATGTGGTTTACCCCAGAAGAGCCAGAAATAACTCTCACCTTTCCAAAACTGCCCTTTCCCAACACACGAAGGAAGGTTAAGTCTTTGATCCCAAGTTTGCTTGCTGAACTTTCACTAACGTTGTTGCCATCTTTCAGGCTGCCTTTTCCCTGATGTCTCAAAGTAGATCTTGAAACCAGTTTCTGTGGAGGAAAGTAAGTATCAGTCTGCATAGAAATTGTACTTTTGCCTCAGAGGTGCTCATAGGTAGTCAACCTACCAACCTGGCACTTAGGACCTGTTCAGATGCAGTGTATGGCCCCTAGAATAGAAAGCACATTGGTACCACCACCCTGCGTAGCTTTTATGTGTGGCCAGCCAACCTCAGCACCACAGAGCTGTGCTAAGATGCCAACACTGATCCTGACCTAGGCATTCTAAGTTGCAAACCCACTGCCCAGAAGACCCAAGAGACAAGCTTGCCTCTCTCCATCCTCATTCCCCAGAAAAATAAGACAATGAGTGTGAAAATCCAAGTCTCCTATCTAACATCAGAGCAAGGAGGGCTGTGTAATTTATGCAATGTGCAAGTGCTGGCAAGATCTAGAACCTGAGCAGATTTCATCTGAATCACTTGGGTTTCTACCCAATTTTAAGACTCTTACTCAAAGTTCAGTTCAGAGGGACCCAAACTTCAAAATATTTTTCTTTCCCACAGCTGGGCTGCTGGCTTCCTCCACTGCTTGCACATTCAGTGGAAGGATGTTCATTCCCACGCCAGCAGTGAGGTGTCTGCATGTTCAGGAATGGTAGCAGTATCAGCACACATTCCTAGAGCTTCTGGTTTTGCAGTATACAAAGATCAAGTCAAGCTCCAGATCGCTCTGTTACAGCTCCCCAGGTACGAGTACACATATAAACCAGGAGTACTTTTATTGCGTTTATTAGCCCGAACAAAGGCACACGGACTTCGTGAGCTCCACCTTGTGACTACTTCGGTGTAAAGCAAAATTCTTCCTTCACAGAAGACAGTTCTGACTGCCACAGAAACGGCAACCCCAGCCATGGGGAAAAGTCCAAGAGCATTCAGGACAGCACCCAGTAAAACTCCCAATGGATTTACGCTTACAGCACAGTTTGAACACTTATCTACAGCCTTTAGCTCACAAGTAACGAGAAGATAGCATTAAACACCAAGCATGTATTTTTCTTTTCCTGGTTCTCTCTCTTTTTGATGTGTAGATTATGCAAACAACAGCTGCTAACGAGTGCTGACTTTTACAGAACTGAGAAGGGAGTGTGGGACTTGTGTTTCCCTGTAACTCCCAGCATAACTGTCCCCCTGAACTGCTACAGCAGGCAGAGGGAAGAGAACAAAGTCTCAGTTGCTACAAACCAAATGAAATCAAAAGGGGCAGCACAGCCTAACGAGTAGGCTGGGCTGATACAGCATCATGTGGACAACTGATATAGCTGAACTAACCGTATGACAAGATTCACCAGGTTTGGCAAGTATGTTTTAGGCTTTAATATTTTCTTTTTGGTCAAATAAAAATAAACAGACCAACATTTTTTGGTGGATTATTGTGGTTTCGAGCAAACTCACTTTTCAAAACTACTTGCAAAGGAAACATGATGAAACTTGTTATCAAATTAAAGCTCTAATTTCCATTTCCATTACCCTTTAAGGGCCTTTTACACTCAAGCTCTTACAGGGTGTTTTAAACTCTCTGAATGAACTCAGATATACAACAGCTGGATTTTTAGGATGCCTTAAGTACTGACAAGCAGAAATTTCACACATATGTCCCAAACCTGGCATCAAATTCACTAGGACCCTGGCTTGGACAGAAAATACCAGAGATGATGTTCTGTTGACAGGGACCACAGATTTTAGCTGGGGAAACTGTAGTGAAGAGTGAAATGGCTTCCCAAAAAAACACTGAGAAAAAGAGTGACAAAGCAGGGAAGAGGACCTAGGCCTTTTCATGAGCTCTTCTTATGCTCAATTCCAAGCCACATACAAAGACAGTGCATCTGTGTTCATGGGAAAGGTAAAAAAAGGTATAGCACCAATTCTATTCACCATTAATTAGTTTGGGGTCTTATTCTCCTCTTATTCATACCAAACAGATAAAGGAGTCAAGGGAGTCACACCACTGTGAAACATAAGCAGACAACAAAGCAATACCTACAACCTAAAACCTTCATCAGGGTAAAACTGGACATAACACATCCATTTGCAAGGCGAAGACTTTGCCACGGGCAACAGACAGTAACAACCTACTCATGCAGTCCATCACCCCACGCCATCTGCCATAACCAAATTCTCTGACTTCTCCTGCATATATATATAAAGACTCAGTTGTCAAAGTTTTAAATAAAGGGGGGGGGGGAAGAAAAAGACTCACCGAATTTGGGGAAATGCTTCCCGGTTGCAGACCCATGCACGCCAAGGTTTTAGCAAGCTCTGCTGCGTTCACCCCACAGTTCGGTGCAACATTTGCTTGGCATCGGATGTGGACGTTCATTTTACAGACTGACAGGGGTGATGGTAGGGATGGAAAATAAAAGCAAAGGAACAATTAAAATAACCTGGAGGGATTTATTGCTGAGAAATAATTTAGCAACTCTGCTTTAGGAAATATACCTGTCTGGATCTACTCTGTGTCTTTAAACTAAAGGGATTTTTGCTGCCAATCTCAGCAGAAGCAAAATTAGGACTCTTATTCATAAGAGTATAAACTTCTGAAAACCAGGAATATACCCAAGACTCTCAAAGTAGGATACCACATTGCCTGGAGCTATTCATAATCTTGTCAGGTACATAAATACCATTGAAGCTATGCCTGCAGATAAAATTAGTATTTATAATTCCACAGAATTCACAACAAACTTCCCCTGCATTTGCAGGTATCTCATTTTAATGACATCGTTCAGTGCAAAACTAAAACCTTTTCTTGCTCTCACTCATGGTCACACACACTCCCTCTTGTGGGAGACAGAGGCAAACAGACACGATTTTACAGTCTGGATCACTGAAACAAAAATGTAACACCAGGACAGGCTTTGTCATCAGTTAACAGCATCACAGACAGGGTGGTCAATCTAAAGCATTGACCTTTTTTTACCCCCTCAGATGCTTTTTCATTGCCTTATCTCATTAGCTGAGGAAAAACCTTCAAGTAAAGGAAAAAATGAATGCAGGAAGTAGTGATACCCAAGAATATTTTCAATAGTGCAAGTTAAATAAAGATGTGCTGAGAGTGCAAGGTAGAAGCCTTATGGAAGCCAGAGATTAAAAAGCAGATCAGTGGTTTTTTAACTCTTGCAAAGATGAATATTCATTGCTCAGCTCTCTCTTGAAGGTTGCACAAATGAAGCCCACGCAGTGCATCATGATTCTAAAAATATATGTATTTTGTGAAAAGGCTACAGTAAGAAGCTGCTCACTTTTACACTGTAGGCCCTGCCGCATAATCCCCCAGAGCAAAGAACCACAGTGGTCACAAAAAGTTGGGACTTTGTAGTTGTGGACGCTGAACTTATGAGGAATGTTGATTCCAAATCTCTGTTCAGTCACCTGAGGCACCAAAAGAAAAGCATAGATTTAAAATTCAAGTATATATAAATATATATATATAGCTGATGTTCCTTTACATACAGGCATTTAAGCACAAAACTAGGAAAATAAATCCAGCTCAGAAAATGTCCCAGTCCGTCACCACATGGAGGTTTACTGCAAGTGAGTATGGAGTGACCAACCTCACCTGCTGTGAGCCTGCTCCTTGCTGGGCAGGCTGGACTACCTGACAAAGCAGATTTTAAGAAGGGTTGCCCAGACAATTTTAAATTCTTAAAACCAAGTTAGAATTAGAAGTGTGGATTACACCTCATCACCACAGACCTATCACACCAAAGGGCCACAATTAAATTATGTTAGCTACAGCATTTTCTAACTAAGCAGTTTTCAAATTAACAACTTGCATTCTGTGAGCAAACATGTAACTTTAGGTCAAACTGTTGATTTTATTAAATTTAATATAAAACAGTTTTCCCAGCTCCTCCTAAAATTCCCATTCCTCTTCTCACCCCTGTCATTATTAAGTCTTTCAGGTCCAGATTTCACTTTATCGCTGCTTGCTCTCATCCCCTTCTTAACCTTGTTCTTTTCCAACTGTGAATCATCCAGGTCTCAAAGACCACTTAGAAATTGTTACATTGGGTGAAAAACCCCATCCTCACTGAACCTCTTCATTACTTTCCATTTTGTGTCTCAATGTGCGGATCCTGGAAGATCCAAGGGGAACCCACCACTTCACAAAGAAAAGTCAGAGGTGGGACTGAAACAACGAGTTTAAAGTGAGTGGTGCCTCCTCAACTTTGTCTTCTTTTAAAGTAGCTTAGAGGAGTTGTAAACCCCTCACAATCCTAAAAGAGGAGTGAGGAGACTTACTATTTAGCTTGTGCTTAAGATTTTCAACATATTTTCATCTGGTTTGGTAAGGGGTCATTTTAAGAAGTCTAGCTCAGCAGTTTGGAGTCAAGAAATAACGAGCAAAGGCAACTGCTTATCTACACTGGAAAGGATCTGCATGGCACACCAGGCAGAGCTACCTCCCAATTAAAAATATTTCCGTTGAATTTTCCTCGCACAGTTGTTAAACAATTTCCAGTTACAGAAATGAGACATGCCAGGCTCAGAGCAGTTTTAGGCGGGGATGCTACTCCCCTCAAATACAGCCAAAACCAGCAAGAAAGAAAACCATCAGAAACACGAGTTATGCAAGGGTTCTTTATTACAACATAAATAATTTCATGGAGTAAAGGTGTGGAGCAATGACTAAATGGGCACTTTAAGTTACCAGGAAAGAAAAAAAAGAGGAATAACAAAGACCAGTGGTTGGATTTTAAAGCCAGAGAAATCCACGTTAAGAAACCAGGCACCAAATTGTGATGACACGACAGTTAATCATGCAAGAAAATTACCAAGGAAGACAGTGGATTCACTATTTCTTGATGTCTTCCAATGAAGACACCCTGTCTTCCTAAACTATGTGCTAGGCCAACCAGTTACTGGCATTAATGGAAGAACAACCAGATGATATCGCATGGCCTCTCTCTCACTCTTAAATCCACTCTTTCTCACTTTTAAATCCTCAAATAAAGATAACATAGAGTAAATTCTGCATTAGGACAACCCCGAGCAACCCAGACAACCCTGAAGACTTACAAATTATGATAAGACCCAAAATAAGCAACATAACTTTACCTTGAGATCGGTCTTGTTAGTATTGTTTTGGCACGTGCAAGCCGTAACAATTAGATGATGGCAGCGCTTGTGTACAACACAGGTGCAGACTAGGAAATAAAAGAGGCATGCTGAAAAGAGCTCTTAAAAGACTCAGAACATGTCAACCCACCAGCTGGGTTCTTTCAGGCTCAGCTGTATTATCAGGACACAGTAAAGATGTGAAAAATAATCAGTGGCTTGGAATTTCCTAAATCTTCTAACAGATCTGGAGATGCATCTCCGACCCTTTGCAAGAGAAATTCTGTCTTGGATCATTCCTACAGCTTAGAAAACAGCTACGGGTGATGCACACTGAAACAACAGTGTAACTTCTCAAGTGAAAAAAAAAAAAAGTTAAAAAAAAGCCATTGAAAGAATTATCCTGTGGAGAGCATTTCACACAACACCCAGAAACGACATTAGAGAACACAAGTCTGAGATACCCAAAATCATCATTACATCTCAGTGTCATAGTGCTTCTCACACTGGATATCCAAGTAAGTCCTTCACAGGTTAGCTTGTCACTGAGGCTCAGTACAATACTTGGGTCTGGGAAGCTAGGTAGCTGCAGCAGAACATGCTGTGTCTAAGCTAATTAGCTAGTCCCCATCAATAGGGCTAATCAGCCCAGAAGCAGAATAGGGCTCTCCAAGTCTGAAGCTGGCCTGGCTGGAATGAACTTAGATTCTTCCACTCCATAATGCAGCATGCACTGTAGACACCACTAAGAGCTGTAGCTGCTGTCTATGTAAGGAGATTTCTGTACTGGAAACTGCAGGTATGTTGCCAGTTCCCACACCATTCTGTTTGTTGTTGACTTAAGCTTGTACTCATCAAGGGCTACCAATAACATTCACTTTCACCCAGAGTTTTATGTAGGATATCCATTTTGTTTGCACACAGCTTTCTTTCATAAGAGGACACCAGTGCCCCATTACACAGCCCAAGAAAGAGGCTGCGTTAGAAGGCTACACTGAATGACGGTGCATCTGTGAAGCAAGTCATTCTATCACCTTACCACAGAAAGGGGAAAAGGCAGAACAGTAATTTAGTGCAAACAAGTACCACCAATAATTTAATGCAAACAAACACCACATACTTCTATACAGCCATTCGGCCAAAACATGCATTCAGACAAACGTGCTGTACCAGCCCACGAGGCTGCCCTTTGAAGTCACATCCCTAATTTCACTTTGTTGAATTTCACAGGGAGAGGGTGGCCATTCCAATAGGGTACTTAGTGTCCCAGTACAAGCTGAACGCTGTCCTGAAGGGAACCTGGATGTCTCAAGCCTAGCTGGGTGTTGCATGTACTCAGCAGATCTGCACAGGATGAAACACAGCAACTGGGCCCCCTGGTGCTTGCAGGAATGTGAGTGGTTGCTCCTGCATGCATGCAAGCCCTCAGCCTGACAGCTGCTCAAACACACAGTTTTGGCTGGCTGGGGAGGAAGAGGAGCGGTGACTTCAGAAAAACTTGTAACCACAGGATGTCCCATCTGCGCAGGAGAGCACTCCCGAAACAACACACCCCCCACAGACACACTGTGCAGGAGCAGAGCACCTTACCTTGGCACTGGTATCCCTGCTTCCCAAACACGCCCCTGTTCAGAGCAAAATATGAACATAATTTAACATCAGAAAGCCAGTCTTCTTGCAGATCATTTACAGAAGAGAGAGTCAAAATGCAAGAAAATCCCAAATGACCAGACACCCCGGGCAAAACGGGCCAGTAGTAATGGTGCAATTCAGCACAGGGGTGTGAGAGTGTAAGAAAGCACTGCAAGGGCCGTAGCTTACAGGGCAGGCTGTCAACGTGCACGTTATTCCCCATATTCCCCCTCACTCCGGTTCCTGACATACCTCACTTTATTACAACACACACTGCACTTATGAGACTGATCCCAGCAGCCCACACCCTGTTATTATCTCTCCCACTCCACACTCTTTTGAGACATATCTAACTTTTTCTCCCCCACATGTATCACCACCCCACATCTCACACCTCTGATCGCTTTTGTGTTCTCGGGCATCTTCTCTAGTCTTTCAAGCAACTGTTTTTCCTCAGCATAATCTCAAACTCAAGTTAACATCTGGGGTTGGTCATCAGATTGCTTGGGTTACTTTTCTGCCCTCCCTGGAATAATATCTACACTCATGAGTGAGGAACATCGCCCCATCCCCACACCCTCCCAGTTAGCTTCCAGCATCCAAGATACACATCACCTCTGGCTCCTCTGCAGTAGGCTCCAGCTTGCAGCATAAGTGTACCCTGCTAAACTGAATGACCACGGGGAACCACATTGGTGGCCCCTGGCAAAGCGCTGGGTAACTGATTCAAGATGGGGGTAGCATGTCGGTCCCCAAAACACGAAGGGAGGGGAAGCTCCGCATCACCACATTCCAGCCATTCTTACCAGATGAACTCCCTGCAGTGTGAGCAGTACGTGGGCTGTCGCAGGTAGGTAGCCATGAATTTGTGCCCGTTCACCTGATGCACTCGCCTTCGCATCGCCCGCTGACGTTTTCGAGTGAGGTTCTTAAAAATCCGATCCCTCTGGAGGGTCCCTGTGGAGGTGGTAGAATAAAAACAAAGGAATAGAACGTTAACATTATCGTGCACGGTTATTACTCCTGCTTTTGCTATGGTATAAAATGCTTTCAAAGGCCATGATTACTTCCCTGGTTTAGAAGTTGGGGGAACCATGGTCCAGAATGAGGATTGCATCCAGGACAAACAAGGAACTTAATTGCAACAGCCCCTTGAACTCAAAATTACACTCTTCATCTAGCAATAACTGCCTCTTCCCATCTTCCTCTCACTCCTCACCCATGTTAAGACACATCACTAACCCGTTAATTCACAGGCTGTAAACAGACCACAGGCTCAAGGCTAATGAGTTGTTATAACTCACAGTTTTTTGGGCGGCAACTCCTGAAAACATGACTGCGTGCAACCAAGCACCCAGCACCCTGCATCCTGAGCCAAAGCAGCGCCCTGCTCAGGGAATGGTGTTTATCCACCTTTGGTGTTCTCCTGCTACACTTCTGCATCACCATTTCTGTACTGGATTAAAAAAGCACAGCCTAATTTTTCAAGGAGTCTTAGCTGTTTGATATGTACCACTCTAAACTGGCTTTAAAGGGCTCATTTTCCACAGGGTAGATAATATTTTATAGTTCTGGAAAGCAGAGTCTCAGGAACTGCTGGCATTTAAATCTGAACTGGCTCAAAAGTTAATTTAATTTCTTTTTTTTACTGGGTGTAGTTCAGCCATATAACAATTTCCTAGCAAAGCTCAATTTACACAAAACATGTCACTCTTAAAAGGCAGAACCAAGCTCTAGATCAAGAAAGCCATTGCCATACAGCAGCAACCAGCCGACCTGCAAATCACAGCCAGCTGCTCTCTGAGATCCTTGCACAGACCAGGTCACACTCCACTGAGCTTCCCAGATCAAAGCCTCATCTGGGGCACACTCGCCTCAGGAGAATTAACTGAAATTTGCAGTTTTCCAGTTAGTTGCTTCATAAAGCAAAGGCCCTGCTAACAAGTGTGTTTTGGGGACACGCACAGGAGTCTGCTGGAGGTGCAGCCACATATACTCTGGACTCTTGTTTTGAGCATGGACTGGATGCAAGACAAACGCCAGCTATCGCCAAAGCCTCTGCATGGTTGTAATGACACAGGAAGGGTCTGGAAGCTTCCCACCCGTCTGATCATCCTGGAGTGGTTGATGGGCAGCAGTACCCAAACACAGCTGTCACCATCCCGCCTCAGTTACCCATAAAAGGGGGGCAGAGCACTTCCCTGCTTTCAACTAGCTTTGTTGATTAACCGCCGGGGGAAAAAAAAGGAAAGAGAAAAAGCTGTCAAAGTGATCAAGGCTGGAAGTATAAGAGTCCCACATCACAGGCGTATTTCCCGGTCCCCTTTGTAGGAGCGGAGATAAGGGAAGCCATCCTGTCAGTACTGAACCCAGCCACTTCAAAGGGCTGCAAGCCACACCATGTATTCTTTCCAGTACTCTTGCCACACAGGTTTAGAAGCATAAAGCTTAAGGAGTTTTTTCTGCAATGTTCTCCCAGCTATTTGTGCATGAGTCCCCTCTGCAGGCACTACTGGAAACCTCCTACCTGATGGTATAACTGCAACACGGAGCATAGCTTAACTTTCAGACACCTTGCATTTATTTTTAAAATGGAAGCACATGCTTAAGTTAGGATTTTCCCCATCAAAACAAACAAACAAAAAACACACACACAAAGAAAAGATGCGATAGGGCTGATACAAGCACTTAACAGAAACCTGCTCTCTTCACCGCAGAGCTTCAAGCACGTGGGTGAGAGACAGGCACAGGAAAGCCTGCCTTTCTAGGGAAGTGCTTCAACACATTTCATTCTCACCCAGGTCAACAGGAGTCAGGGAATAACAACAGTTGCCAGGCTGATTCAGAACATTGGTCCATCTAGTTCAGCATCCTGCCTCTATCAGTGGGCAACCAGAACACATGACAGCAAGATGGAGGAACCCTGCAGCTGGGAGGTAATTTGCCTCTTTCCCACACACGAGATGTCATTTTGATCTCCAGAAGTGAGAGCTGATGTGTGGAGGTTTAATATCCCTTCCAAACACTCACCCATCATTGCACTCATTCTCCACCTTAGGAAACATAACCAAGAAGAACTTCACCAGTTCACGCCTCTTCCTCAAAAGAAAGAATAAAGAGCCAGTTGCTTCACTGATACCCAAGCCTCCTGCAACCACACATGAGAACTAAATTGCAATAAAAAAAATTTCTTATACTATTACAGAATTTGCCCACCTTTAAATTCAGGAGAACATCTTCTTGATTTAGGTTTAAGCATATGCTTAAGTGTTTTCCCAGATCCAAGCCAAACACCTCAACTGACAAAGTATCCTGTCTTGTCATTCAGCACATACAGGAGAACTTCCAAGGCATGGGAAAGGAGGTGCAGGGTTTGCGAGTGGGTGGTGAGCATGTAAGTAAATCACCTAAAGAAGCAATCCAGTTACCAGCTTGCTTCATACCAGCTGCTCCATTCGAAGCCCAACAGCTGATGCCCTTTAAGTTCATGCACTCACATTTACCAGAGTTTAAGAGAATATGGTCCCAATTTAGCTCATGTAGTTTCTGGTTTTGTTATGATTCCCCTCAAGGATCAGCGTGGAGTAATTGACTCCCTGGTGCTCTCCCATGCAGCGAGAAGCCCACACAGAGCCAGAAGCAAGGAAGAGGGGACACTTCTAGGTAGCCCACAAAGCCACTGAGTGGGACACTGCTGTGCGTCCCTGTGGTTTGCCCGACTTCAGAGAGACTGTAATTTTGAAATGGTTCAGGAAGACCAGAAAACAACAGGCTGCTCACTTTTTCATGGGACTGAGGGGAAGTGTCCATGCTGCCTGCACTGGTGGATCACACCCACAGTCAGCCTTCAGCCTTCTCCGCGTTGTACCTGGACTCCATCTCCTGTTCTCCAGCCACCGACAGCTCAGACTGTACAACAGCTTACATCTTACAGACATATTTTTCATTAAAACACATGCCACAAGGTTTTTGTCTTGTGGGTTGTTTTAGGGTTTTTTTCCTATAAGCATAATTCATATTTAAAACATTCCACAAATTTCACATTTTCGCACACTACTTGGCTGCATTACCCTGCTAACTTTCACCAGATGCCACGCATCTTCCAGGTGACCCTCACCCATGCTTACATTCACCTCACGTTGTATTACAACAAATTTTAATGTTACTAAGCAGGAAACTGACTTCAGCAAGGCCTGGATTACTTTTTATATGCAATCAGCTCTTTGGGGCACTGCTCTCCCCATTCCCTGATGCTGTCTTGAGCGAGAAGTAGACGGAGAGCACAGCACAACTTCAGCCACACCTTGGGTCCAGGCATAGCTGCAGGAGACCATCCACCATGTGATCAAGTGGATCTACACATATAACCACATCCTACAGAACAGATGCCTCTTTCAGAGGCCTTGGGCTCTCACCCAACCCACACAGCACAGCATAGCATGGAATGGGCAAGAAAAACCTTCAACAAGGTGCAAGTGATTTTGAAATGGTGGAACACATTGCTACAGAAACCACCTTCCCTCCAACCACCAAGAGGGTAGTTCCTCAGCTCATACCTAGGACATCCACCGAATGGCTTTCAGCACTACTGGCCAAGAAGTTGTGTGCAGAAACCATCAACTCAGCACTGAAGCCTGCTTGTGGACAGGGTGGCCAATGCAGTAGCCCGTTCTGCCTCTCACCTTTAGTGTCAGATGATGTAAAGTCATTATAGACATTTTCCCTACTCATGTTCTGTGTTCTGGTCCGTTTCCTTTAGAATATATATTTTCCTTGTGTGTGCAAAGAGCATTTTACAAAACAAAGCAGTTCTAGACCACTTTAGGAGACACAGACTTTTAAAAGCCTCTAATCTCTGGTAAAGCAACAACCACGATGAATGGTTCAAATGTCCAAATACTGCTATAAAAACAGGCAAGTAATTGCTCAGTGAAGGGAGTTGTCCACATCCATGGTTAAATTTGGATGTCTGTAACTAAGGGGTATTTACTGTGCCTGGCTATATGCAAAAGTAACTACAAAGTTAAATACTAAAAAAACCTCTTCCCCTTTCCTCCTCTCCACTCATGCCTAACACGTGTTTATGGCAGTGGAAATTACGCATGCGGAGGGAGAGGAGAATAAATAACCCACCAAGTCATCTGAGGACATCCACATGCACTAGCACACCACTCACCCACTCAGAAGCCTCATTACGCTGCCCTACCTGGCCCCCGAGCTTACCTGATCTTGCCCTTCCCATCCCCTCCTTTCTTCTTCCCCTACTCCTTTTTTTTGTTTATTCTGGGGGGGGGGGGGGGTAATTTCCCAGAATGTTAGGGGTTGGAAGGGCCCTCTGAAGATCACAAAGCACACCCCCCTTCCCAGCGCGGGAAAAAACACAGCCAGATAATGAAAAAAGGCC